>JARJEI010000139.1:0-19278 GCA_029955415.1 Lottia scabra | reverse complement strand
AATAATAATAATAATAAATTCTTTATTTTACTTTAGTGATTAACCAGTCAGAAGATATAGAATAATAAAATCAACTTAAGTTAAGTCTTCGAGGACAAGGATCCTTTTTTTTTGCCAAACTTAGCCAAAAATCGATAAATTTCTATCGTTTTGATCAGAAGAAATTTTAAAATCGACTTTTTCAAATAAAATTTAGTATTTGCTTTTTTTGGCAGAATCAAAGTTTTGAGGTTCTAGAGATGTCAGAAATTCGATTAAAACTTGTTTTCTGAAATTTGGGGAAAAACTAGAGGCCAAAAACTTTGAAAATGTTGGTATTTTTCCTGGGAAAAACCTAAACTTTGAGTGCCTGTAACTATGGAACTACATGAGATAAAACCTTCTGGTTTGTGTTGAAAATTAGAGAATCCCGTCGTCTATCCACCCTGCAAAGGGCAACTTTCTCCGACTTACGGTTCGCCCGCAATCTCAGTTTTAAAAAATACCGTTTTTTTGCAAAACTTAGCCAAAAATCGATAAATTTCTATCGTTTTGATCAGAAGAAATTAAAAAAAAACGACTTTTTCAAATAAAATTTAGTTTTTGCTTTTTTTTGGCGGAATCAAAGTTTTGAGGTTCGAGAGTTGTCAGAAATTCGATTAAAACTTGTTTTCTGAAATTTGGGGAAAAACTAGAGGCCAAAAACTTTGGTATTTTGCCTGGAAAAAACCTAAACTTTGAGTGCCTGTAACTATGGAACTACATGAGATAAAACCTTCTGGTTTGTGTTGAAAATTAGAGAAACCCGTCGTCTATCCACCCTGCAAAGGGCAACTTTCTCCGACTTACGGTTCGCAATCACAGTTTTAGAAAATGCCGTTTTTCTTGCAAAACTTAGCCAAAAATCGATAAATTTCTATCGTTTTGATCAGAAGAAATTTTAAAATCGACTTTTTCAAATAAAATTTATTTTTTCCTTTTTTTTGGCGGAATCAAAGTTTTGAGGTTCGAGAGATGTCAGAAATTCGATTAAAACTTGTTTTCTGAAATTTGGGGAAAAACTAGAGGCCAAAAACTTTGGTATTTTGCCTGGAAAAAACCTAAACTTTGAGTGCCTGTAACCATGGAACTACATGAGATAAAACCTTCTGGTTTGTGTTGAAAATTAGAGAAACCCGTCGTCTATCCACCCTGCAAAGGGCAACTTTCTCCGACTTACGGTTCGCCCGCAATCACAGTTTTGGAAAATGCCGTTTTTCTTGCAAAACTTAGCCAAAAATCGATAAATTTCTATCGTTTTTGATCAGAAGAAATTTTAAAATCGACTTTTTCAAAAAAAAAATTATTTTTCCCTTTTTTTTTGGCGGAATCAAAGTTTTGAGGTTCGAGAGATGTCAGAAATTTGATTAAAACTTGTTTTCTGAAATTTGGGGAAAAACTAGAGGCCAAAAACTTTGGTATTTTGCCTGGAAAAAACCTAAACTTTGAGTGCCTGTAACTATGGAACTACATGAGATAAAACCTTCTGGTTTGTGTTGAAAATAAGAGAAACCCGTCGTCTATCCACCCTGCAAAGGGCAACTTTCTCCGACTTACGGTTCGCCCGCAATCACAGTTTTAGAAAATGCCGTTTTTCTTGCAAAACTTAGCCAAAAATCGATAAATTTCTATCGTTTTGATCAGAAGAAATTTTAAAATCGACTTTTTCAAATAAAATTTATTTTTTCCTTTTTTTTGGCGGAATCAAAGTTTTGAGGTTCGAGAGATGTCAGAAATTCGATTAAAACTTGTTTTCTGAAATTTGGGGAAAAACTAGAGGCCAAAAACTTTGGTATTTTGCCTGGAAAAAACCTAAACTTTGAGTGCCTGTAACTATGGAACTACATGAGATAAAACCTTCTGGTTTGTGTTGAAAATTAGAGAAACCCGTCGTCTATCCACCCTGCAAAGGGCAACTTTCTCCGACTTACGGTTCGCCCGCAATCACAGTTTTAGAAAATGCCGTTTTTCTTGCAAAACTTAGCCAAAAATCGATAAATTTCTATCGTTTTGATCAGAAGAAATTTTAAAATCGACTTTTTCAAATAAAATTTATTTTTTCCTTTTTTTTGGCGGAATCAAAGTTTTGAGGTTCGAGAGATGTCAGAAATTCGATTAAAACTTGTTTTCTGAAATTTGGGGAAAAACTAGAGGCCAAAAACTTTGGTATTTTGCCTGGAAAAAACCTAAACTTTGAGTGCCTGTAACTATGGAACTACATGAGATAAAACCTTCTGGTTTGTGTTGAAAATTAGAGAAATCCGTCGTCTATCCACCCTGCAAAGGGCAACTTTCTCCGACTTACGGTTCGCCCGCAATCACAGTTTTAGAAAATGCCGTTTTTCTTGCAAAACTTAGCCAAAAATCGATAAATTTCTATCGTTTTGATCAGAAGAAATTTTAAAATCGACTTTTTCAAATAAAATTTATTTTTTCCTTTTTTTTGGCGGAATCAAAGTTTTGCGGTTCGAGAGATGTCAGAAATTCGATTAAAACTTGTTTTCTGAAATTTGGGGAAAAACTAGAGGCCAAAAACTTTGGTATTTTGCCTGGAAAAAACCTAAACTTTGAGTGCCTGTAACTATGGAACTACATGAGATAAAACCTTCTGGTTTGTGTTGAAAATTAGAGAAACCCGTCGTCTATCCACCCTGCAAAGGGCAACTTTCTCCGACTTACGGTTCGCCTGCAATCACAGTTTTAGAAAATGCCGTTTTTCTTGCAAAACTTAGCCAAAAATCGATAAATTTCTATCGTTTTGATCAGAAGAAATTTTAAAATCGACTTTTTCAAATAAAATTTATTTTTTCCTTTTTTTTGGCGGAATCAAAGTTTTGAGGTTCGAGAGATGTCAGAAATTCGATTAAAACTTGTTTTCTGAAATTTGGGGAAAAACTAGAGGCCAAAAACTTTGGTATTTTGCCTGGAAAAAACCTAAACTTTGAGTGCCTGTAACTATGGAACTACATGAGATAAAACCTTCTGGTTTGTGTTGAAAATTAGAGAAACCCGTCGTCTATCCACCCTGCAAAGGGCAACTTTCTCCGACTTACGGTTCGCCCGCAATCACAGTTTTAGAAAATGCCGTTTTTCTTGCAAAACTTAGCCAAAAATCGATAAATTTCTATCGTTTTGATCAGAAGAAATTTTAAAATCGACTTTTTCAAATAAAATTTATTTTTTCCTTTTTTTTGGCGGAATCAAAGTTTTGAGGTTCGAGAGATGTCAGAAATTCGATTAAAACTTGTTTTCTGAAATTTGGGGAAAAACTAGAGGCCAAAAACTTTGGTATTTTGCCTGGAAAAAACCTAAACTTTGAGTGCCTGTAACTATGGAACTACATGAGACAAAACCTTCTGGTTTGTGTTGAAAATTAGAGAAACCCGTCGTCTATCCACCCTGCAAAGGGCAACTTTCTCCGACTTACGGTTCGCCCGCAATCACAGTTTTAGAAAATGCCGTTTTTCTTGCAAAACTTAGCCAAAAATCGATAAATTTCTATCGTTTTGATCAGAAGAAATTTTAAAATCGACTTTTTCAAATAAAATTTATTTTTTCCTTTTTTTTGGCGGAATCAAAGTTTTGAGGTTCGAGAGATGTCAGAAATTCGATTAAAACTTGTTTTCTGAAATTTGGGGAAAAACTAGAGGCCAAAAACTTTGGTATTTTGCCTGGAAAAAACCTAAACTTTGAGTGCCTGTAACTATGGAACTACATGAGACAAAACCTTCTGGTTTGTGTTGAAAATTAGAGAAACCCGTCGTCTATCCACCCTGCAAAGGGAAACTTTCTCCGACTTACGGTTCGCCCGCAATCACAGTTTTAGAAAATGCCGTTTTTCTTGCAAAACTTAGCCAAAAATCGATAAATTTCTATCGTTTTGATCAGAAGAAATTTTAAAATCGACTTTTTCAAATAAAATTTATTTTTTCCTTTTTTTTGGCGGAATCAAAGTTTTGAGGTTCGAGAGATGTCAGAAATTCGATTAAAACTTGTTTTCTGAAATTTGGGGAAAAACTAGAGGCCAAAAACTTTGGTATTTTGCCTGGAAAAAACCTAAACTTTGAGTGCCTGTAACTATGGAACTACATGAGACAAAACCTTCTGGTTTGTGTTGAAAATTAGAGAAACCCGTCGTCTATCCACCCTGCAAAGGGCAACTTTCTCCGACTTACGGTTCGCCCGCAATCACAGTTTTAGAAAATGCCGTTTTTCTTGCAAAACTTAGCCAAAAATCGATAAATTTCTATCGTTTTGATCAGAAGAAATTTTAAAATCGACTTTTTCAAATAAAATTTATTTTTTCCTTTTTTTTTGGCGGAATCAAAGTTTTGAGGTTCGAGAGATGTCAGAAATTCGATTAAAACTTGTTTTCTGAAATTTTGGGAAAAACTAGAGGCCAAAAACTTTGGTATTTTGCCTGGAAAAAACCTAAACTTTGAGTGCCTGTAACTATGGAACTACATGAGACAAAACCTTCTGGTTTGTGTTGAAAATTAGAGAAACCCGTCGTCTATCCACCCTGCAAAGGGCAACTTTCTCCGACTTACGGTTCGCCCGCAATCACAGTTTTAGAAAATGCCGTTTTTCTTGCAAAACTTAGCCAAAAATCGATAATTAATATTTCCCGCGATTCGTTAGTAAAGCGGGAAATTATTGTATGTTTGATTCGTTAATGTATGCACGTGATAACTTTATCACGTGTTGGTTACCTTGCTCGGTAACTGTTTGTATACAAACGTCATTCTCTAGTCTACCTTCCTACGAGACACAAAGTTATGGATGCTGAGGTACAAGAAGCTATTAGCCGCGAGGTTAAAGAAGCCATTCAGGTTTCTCAAAATGATTTATTAACTAACATCACGACACTTATGGATGCAAGATTGACTGCATTTCAACAAAATATACAGGCGTCACAGAAAGACATTTCAACTTTACAAATGAGCCGAATTCAAGATACAATCTGTGATAAATACTCATTTCAACGCAAGGGTAATGAGAACCAGTATAAACATGAAGCCAAAGTCTTAACGAAGCTGAGAGAAGCTCAAACACAGCTTGACGAACCAGGATTAGATATGGGTGGTCTAGAGGTAGCTAAGACAAAACTAAAAGAAGGTATCGACTTAGTTTTAGAAAGGCAAAAATTAATCAAGTTAGCTGACTCTTCTGAATTGGGATGGAAAGTCGTGTCGGAGTACGTCGCAAATCCAATCGCCGAAAACTCAGACGATGAGAAGAAAATGATCAGAGCACAAGCACGTGCAGAGAGAAAATGCAAGGCAGAGAAATTGAAAAAGAAGACACCACGAACTACACCTTATCAGCGAAAAGATAGAGAGAAGTCATCGACCACAGCTGTTAAACCCGGAAGATGCTTTAGTTGCGGGAAATATGGTCACTGGGCGGACAGTTGTTCCGAGAATAAAGAGAAGAAGTTAAGTACAATTTATCCTTTTGAATATTTGAAAACTAAAGCTAACATTGAGCCAAGCGCTCGCTTTATTCAAAACGAGGCTTTCATTAACGGCACTATACCGTTACCTCGTAATAATTTTAACAGTTCACTCAGTCATAACACAACAGAGGTTTTGACACCGATAGGTAGGTTGAGGGACCACATAGACGATTGGTATTCTATCACTGATAATGTTTACATTCTCGATGTTATCCGCAACGGATACAAAATTCCATTTAAAACGGAACCAAATGATGCTTATATAAAAAATAATAAATCGGCACTTGATAACAGTGAATTTGTTCAATCGGAAATTAAAGCTTTGCTAGAGAAGGGGCTTGTATCAGAAGTTCAAATAAAGCCAAAAATTGTTAATCCTTTAACGGTTGCATCTAATAAACGAAAATTGAGATTGGTTTTAGATTGTAGACACATCAATCCACATCTTTTTAAATATCGTTTTAAATATGAGGATTCAAAATTGGCAAGAGATTTATTTGTTAAAGGCGATTATCTTTTTTCATTTGATATCAGGTCTGCTTATCATCATTTAGAAATTTTTGAATTGCATAGACAGTATTTAGGTTTTTCGTGGATTTTCGAAGGAACGACAAAATATTTTATTTACAATGTCTTACCATTTGGTATTTCAACTGCCGGTTATATTTTCACTAAAGTTTTGAGAGAAGTCGTTAAACATTTTAGATCGAAAGGAAATAAACTCATCATGTTTCTTGATGACGGATTAGGCGGAGAATCTAATTTTGAAAAATGCCACGACTTGAGTCTTGAAGTCAGGAGTAAGCTTGAGCAGTTAGGCTTTATAATTGCACAAGAAAAGTGCATTTGGGTTCCTTGTCAAAAGATTCAGTGGCTGGGTTATATTTGGGATACAGAATTAGGCCGAATTTTTGTATCGGAGGCCCGTATTAACAAGGCCGAATTGTGTTTGAAAGATATTTTAGATTTGGTTTATCATAACGAAATAACGTTATTTGACGTAAGAGTGGTGGCAAGCATAGTAGGCCAAATTATATCTATGCATATAGTTTTCGGTGACGATGTTCGTTTGTACACACGCTATTTGTACGATTGTGTTATGGGTAAGGCTAGCTGGAATGCTAAAATCAATTTATCACATGAAGCTTTATTAGAAATAGAACATTGGAACAGCTCTTTGAGAAAGCTTAATTGGCAGGGGGCCGATATTTGCACAGTCGTGGTGAACGACATATTTGATTTTGAAATTTTTTGTGATGCCTCAGATGTGGGCTTTGGCGGTTATTTTACCGCAGAGGGTAAGTCGACGAATTTGATGTCGCACTCATTGAGTGGTTTATGGAGTGACTTTGAGTCAGTCCAGAGTTCTACATGGCGTGAACTCGAATGTGTGAGACGTTTTTTACTGAATTTTCAGTATTCATTTACAAACAGTCAGGTAAAATTGTTATCAGATAATCAAAATGTCCCGCACATACTGAAAGTGGGTAGTAGCAAAGTCAAATTACAAACTTTGGCAATGGATGTTAGAAAGACGTGCATCGCACAAAATATTAAGGTTACACCTGGGTGGATCCCCAGGCAACAAAACAAACTGGCCGACGAATTGAGCAGAGTAGTAGATCATGACGATTGGTCAATTAAAGACGATATATTCCAACAATTAAATTCTATATGGGGACCATTCGATATAGATAGATTTGCTACACATTATAACACTCATTGCTTAAGATTCAATTCAAAAATATGGTTTCCAGGCACGGAAGCTATCGACGCTTTTAGCGTTAATTGGCATGGTGACAACAATTGGTTAGTTCCCCCACCAAACTTAATTGCTAAAGTTTTACAAAAGATGAAATCTGACAGGGCTCATGGGACTCTAGTTTCTCCAGAATGGAAGTCAGCTCCGTTTTGGCCACTTTTAACAAAAAACGATAATTACAGAGACTTTGTCAAAGAATCTTATATTTTGCCAGTAAAAAGACTTATAAATAAGGGAATGGGCAAAAATGGAGTGTTTGTTAAATGTCCTCTATCTTTCAGAATGATTGCCTTTCGCATTGTATTTTAATTTCAGGATTGAAATTAGACCATTATGTTAAAAAAGCAGTAAACGAAGGCAATGTAGTTTCTCCTGAATTGGACGCCTTGGCTGGTAATATGACAAATTATTTGGTGGATTCTAAAAGCGACAATACCAATAAGAAGTATTTGTCGTCCTTTAACAGATGGAAGTTATTTTGTGTTAAACACGGTATCCCTGATTTGCCGGCTCAACCAATACACGTAGCTTTGTATATAACGTCGTTAATAGACGCTAAGTGTTCACCAAGCGTGGTCAATTCTGCAGTTTACGCAATAAAATGGTCACACGATTTAAACTCTTTAGCTGACCCTACATCGAATTCTTATGTCAAGTCATTGTTACAGTCAGTAAAGCGAGTGAATGGCCGACCAATTGTTAAAAAGGATCCAATTCCAGTTGAAGTGATTATAGAATTATGCGATATGCATAAGGATTCAAATGCCGTTTTTCTTGCAAAACTTAGCCAAAAATCGATAAATTTCTATTGTTTTGATCAGAAGAAATTTTAAAATCGACTTTTTCAAATAAAATTTATTTTTTCCTTTTTTTTGGCGGAATCAAAGTTTTGAGGTTCGAGAGATGTCAGAAATTCGATTAAAACTTGTTTTCTGAAATTTGGGGAAAAACTAGAGGCCAAAAACTTTGGTATTTTGCCTGGAAAAAACCTAAACTTTGAGTGCCTGTAACTATAGAACTACATGAGACAAAACCTTCTGGTTTGTGTTGAAAATTAGAGAAACCCGTCGTCTATCCACCCTGCAAAGGGCAACTTTCTCCGACTTACGGTTCGCCCGCAATCACAGTTTTAGAAAATGCCGTTTTTCTTGCAAAACTTAGCCAAAAATCGATAAATTTCTATCGTTTTGATCAGAAGAAATTTTAAAATCGACTTTTTCAAATAAAATTTATTTTTTCCTTTTTTTTGGCGGAATCAAAGTTTTGAGGTTCGAGAGATGTCAGAAATTCGATTAAAACTTGTTTTCTGAAATTTGGGGAAAAACTAGAGGCCAAAAACTTTGGTATTTTGCCTGGAAAAAACCTAAACTTTGAGTGCCTGTAACTATGGAACTACATGAGATAAAACCTTCTGGTTTGTGTTGAAAATTAGAGAAACCCGTCGTCTATCCACCCTGCAAAGGGCAACTTTCTCCGACTTACGGTTCGCCCGCAATCACAGTTTTAGAAAATGCCGTTTTTCTTGCAAAACTTAGCCAAAAATCGATAAATTTCTATCGTTTTGATCAGAAGAAATTTTAAAATCGACTTTTTCAAATAAAATTTATTTTTTCCTTTTTTTTGGCGGAATCAAAGTTTTGAGGTTCGAGAGATGTCAGAAATTCGATTAAAACTTGTTTTCTGAAATTTGGGGAAAAACTAGAGGCCAAAAACTTTGGTATTTTGCCTGGAAAAAACCTAAACTTTGAGTGCCTGTAACTATGGAACTACATGAGATAAAACCTTCTGGTTTGTGTTGAAAATTAGAGAAACCCGTCGTCTATCCACCCTGCAAAGGGCAACTTTCTCCGACTTCACAGTTTTAGAAAATGCCGTTTTTCTTGCAAAACTTAGCCAAAAATCGATAAATTTCTATCGTTTTGATCAGAAGAAATTTTAAAATCGACTTTTTCAAATAAAATTTATTTTTTCCTTTTTTTTGGCGGAATCAAAGTTTTGAGGTTCGAGAGATGTCAGAAATTCGATTAAAACTTGTTTTCTGAAATTTGGGGAAAAACTAGAGGCCAAAAACTTTGGTATTTTGCCTGGAAAAAACCTAAACTTTGAGTGCCTGTAACTATGGAACTACATGAGATCAAACCTTCTGGTTTGTGTTGAAAATTAGAGAATCCCGTCGTCTATCCACCCTGCAAAGGGCAACTTTCTCCGACTTACGGTTCGCCCGCAATCTCAGTTTTAAAAATACCGTTTTTTTTGCAAAACTTAGCCAAAAATCGATAAATTTCTATCGTTTTGATCAGAAGAAATTAAAAAAAAACGACTTTTTCAAATAAAATTTAGTTTTTGCTTTTTTTTGGCGGAATCAAAGTTTTGAGGTTCGAGAGTTGTCAGAAATTCGATTAAAACTTGTTTTCTGAAATTTGGGGAAAAACTAGAGGCCAAAAACTTTGGTATTTTGCCTGGAAAAAACCTAAACTTTGAGTGCCTGTAACTATGGAACTACATGAGATAAAACCTTCTGGTTTGTGTTGAAAATTAGAGAAACCCGTCGTCTATCCACCCTGCAAAGGGCAACTTTCTCCGACTTACGGTTCGCCCGCAATCACAGTTTTAGAAAATGCCGTTTTTCTTGCAAAACTTAGCCAAAAATCGATAAATTTCTATCGTTTTGATCAGAAGAAATTTTAAAATCGACTTTTTCAAATAAAATTTATTTTTTCCTTTTTTTTGGCGGAATCAAAGTTTTGAGGTTCGAGAGATGTCAGAAATTCGATTAAAACTTGTTTTCTGAAATTTGGGGAAAAACTAGAAGCCAAAAACTTTGGTATTTTGCCTGGAAAAAACCTAAACTTTGAGTGCCTGTAACTATGGAACTACATGAGATCAAACCTTCTGGTTTGTGTTGAAAATTAGAGAAACCCGTCGTCTATCCACCCTGCAAAGGGCAACTTTCTCCGACTTACGGTTCGCCCGCAATCACAGTTTTAGAAAATGCCGTTTTTCTTGCAAAACTTAGCCAAAAATCGATAAATTTCTATCGTTTTGATCAGAAGAAATTTTAAAATCGACTTTTTCAAATAAAATTTATTTTTTCCTTTTTTTTGGCGGAATCAAAGTTTTGAGGTTCGAGAGATGTCAGAAATTCGATTAAAACTTGTTTTCTGAAATTTGGGGAAAAACTAGAGGCCAAAAACTTTGGTATTTTGACTGGAAAAAACCTAAACTTTGAGTGCCTGTAACTATGGAACTACATGAGATAAAACCTTCTGGTTTGTGTTGAAAATTAGAGAAACCCGTCGTCTATCCACCCTGCAAAGGGCAACTTTCTCCGACTTACGGTTCGCCCGCAATCACAGTTTTAGAAAATGCCGTTTTTCTTGCAAAACTTAGCCAAAAATCGATAAATTTTTTATCGTTTTGATCAGAAGAAATTTTAAAATCGACTTTTTCAAATAAAATTTATTTTTTCCTTTTTTTGGCGGAATCAAAGTTTTGAGGTTCGAGAGATGTCAGAAATTCGATTAAAACTTGTTTTCTGAAATTTGGGGAAAAACTAGAGGCCAAAAACTTTGGTATTTTGCCTGGAAAAAACCTAAACTTTGAGTGCCTGTAACTATGGAACTACATGAGATAAAACCTTCTGGTTTGTGTTGAAAATTAGAGAAACCCGTCGTCTATCCACCCTGCAAAGGGCAACTTTCTCCGACTTACGGTTCGCCCGCAATCACAGTTTTAGAAAATGCCGTTTTTCTTGCAAAACTTAGCCAAAAAATCGATAAATTTCTATCGTTTTGATCAGAAGAAATTTTAAAATCGACTTTTTCAAATAAAATTTATTTTTTCCTTTTTTTTGGCGGAATCAAAGTTTTGAGGTTCGAGAGATGTCAGAAATTCGATTAAAACTTGTTTTCTGAAATTTGGGGAAAAACTAGAAGCCAAAAACTTTGGTATTTTGCCTGGAAAAAACCTAAACTTTGGAGTGCCTGTAACTATGGAACTACATGAGATCAAACCCTTCTGGTTTGTGTTGAAAATTAGAGAAACCCGTCGTCTATCCACCCTGCAAAGGGCAACTTTCTCCGACGTACGGTTCGCCCGCAATCACAGTTTTAGAAAATGCCGTTTTTCTTGCAAAACTTAGCCAAAAATCGATAAATTTCTATCGTTTTGATCAGAAGAAATTTTAAAATCGACTTTTTCAAATAAAATTTATTTTTTCCTTTTTTTGGCGGAATCAAAGTTTTGAGGTTCGAGAGATGTCAGAAATTCGATTAAAACTTGTTTTCTGAAATTTGGGGAAAAAACTAGAGGCCAAAAACTTTGGTATTTTGCCTGGAAAAAACCTAAACTTTGAGTGCCTGTAACTATGGAACTACATGAGATCAAACCTTCTGGTTTGTGTTGAAAATTAGAGAAACCCGTCGTCTATCCACCCTGCAAAGGGCAACTTTCTCCGACTTACGGTTCGCCCGCAATCACAGTTTTAGAAAATGCCGTTTTTCTTGCAAAACTTAGCCAAAAATCGATAAATTTCTATCGTTTTGATCAGAAGAAATTTTAAAATCGACTTTTTCAAATAAAATTTATTTTTTCCTTTTTTTTGGCGGAATCAAAGTTTTGAGGTTCGAGAGATGTCAGAAATTCGATTAAAACTTGTTTTCTGAAATTTGGGGAAAAACTAGAGGCCAAAAACTTTGGTATTTTGCCTGGAAAAAACCTAAACTTTGAGTGCCTGTAACTATGGAACTACATGAGACAAAACCTTCTGGTTTGTGTTGAAAATTAGAGAAACCCGTCGTCTATCCACCCTGCAAAGGGCAACTTTCTCCGACTTACGGTTCGCCCGCAATCACAGTTTTAGAAAATGCCGTTTTTCTTGCAAAACTTAGCCAAAAATCGATAAATTTCTATCGTTTTGATCAGAAGAAATTTTAAAATCGACTTTTTCAAATAAAATTTATTTTTTCCTTTTTTTTTGGCGGAATCAAAGTTTTGAGGTTCGAGAGATGTTAGAAATTCGATTAAAACTTGTTTTCTGAAATTTGGGGAAAAACTAGAGGCCAAAAACTTTGGTATTTTGCCTGGAAAAAACCTAAACTTTGAGTGCCTGTAACTATGGAACTACATGAGACAAAACCTTCTGGTTTGTGTTGAAAATTAGAGAAACCCGTCGTCTATCCACCCTGCAAAGGGCAACTTTCTCCGACTTACGGTTCGCCCGCAATCACAGTTTTAGAAAATGCCGTTTTTCTTGCAAAACTTAGCCAAAAATCGATAAATTTCTATCGTTTTGATCAGAAGAAATTTTAAAATCGACTTTTTCAAATAAAATTTATTTTTTCCTTTTTTTTGGCGGAATCAAAGTTTTGAGGTTCGAGAGATGTCAGAAATTCGATTAAAACTTGTTTTCTGAAATTTGGGGAAAAACTAGAGGCCAAAAACTTTGGTATTTTGCCTGGAAAAAACCTAAACTTTGAGTGCCTGTAACTATGGAACTACATGAGACAAAACCTTCTGGTTTGTGTTGAAAATTAGAGAAACCCGTCGTCTATCCACCCTGCAAAGGGCAACTTTCTCCGACTTACGGTTCGCCCGCAATCAC
The DNA here is from genome assembly GCA_029955415.1 of Lottia scabra. Taxonomy (NCBI): domain Eukaryota; kingdom Metazoa; phylum Mollusca; class Gastropoda; family Lottiidae; genus Lottia; species Lottia scabra. Next base: position 6,438 of record JARJEI010000139.1, on the reverse strand, counting down.
AGTTTTAGAAAATGCCGTTTTTCTTGCAAAACTTAGCCAAAAATCGATAAATTTCTATCGTTTTGATCAGAAGAAATTTTAAATCGACTTTTTCAAATAAAAATTTATTTTTTCCTTTTTTTTGGCGGAATCAAAGTTTTGAGGTTCGAGAGATGTTAGAAATTCGATTTAAAACTTGTTTTCTGAAATTTGGGGAAAAACTAGAGGCCAAAAACTTTGGTATTTTGCCTGGAAAAAACCTAAACTTTGAGTGCCTGTAACTATGGAACTACATGAGACAAAACCTTCTGGTTTGTGTTGAAAATTAGAGAAACCCGTCGTCTATCCACCCTGCAAAGGGCAACTTTCTCCGACTTACGGTTCGCCCGCAATCACAGTTTTAGAAAATGCCGTTTTTCTTGCAAAACTTAGCCAAAAATCGATAAATTTCTATCGTTTTGATCAGAAGAAATTTTAAAATCGACTTTTTCAAATAAAATTTATTTTTTCCTTTTTTTTGGCGGAATCAAAGTTTTGAGGTTCGAGAGATGTCAGAAATTCGATTAAAACTTGTTTTCTGAAATTTGGGGAAAAACTAGAGGCCAAAAACTTTGGTATTTTGCCTGGAAAAAACCTAAACTTTGAGTGCCTGTAACTATGGAACTACATGAGACAAAACCTTCTGGTTTGTGTTGAAAATTAGAGAAACCCGTCGTCTATCCACCCTGCAAAGGGCAACTTTCTCCGACTTACGGTTCGCCCGCAATCACAGTTTTAGGAAAATGCCGTTTTTCTTGCAAAACTTAGCCAAAAATCGATAAATTTCTATCGTTTTGATCAGAAGAAATTTTAAAATCGACTTTTTCAAATAAAATTTATTTTTTCCTTTTTTTTGGCGGAATCAAAGTTTTGAGGTTCGAGAGATGTCAGAAATTCGATTAAAACTTGTTTTCTGAAATTTGGGAAAAACTAGAGGCCAAAAACTTTGGTATTTTGCCTGGAAAAAACCTAAACTTTGAGTGCCTGTAACTATGGAACTACATGAGACAAAACCTTCTGGTTTGTGTTGAAAATTAGAGAAACCCGTCGTCTATCCACCCTGCAAAGGGCAACTTTCTCCGACTTACGGTTCGCCCGCAATCACAGTTTTAGAAAATGCCGTTTTTCTTGCAAAACTTAGCCAAAAATCGATAAATTTCTATCGTTTTGATCAGAAGAAATTTTTAAAATCGACTTTTTCAAATAAAATTTATTTTTTCCTTTTTTTTGGCGGAATCAAAGTTTTGAGGTTCGAGAGATGTTAGAAATTCGATTAAAACTTGTTTTCTGAAATTTGGGGAAAAACTAGAGGCCAAAAACTTTGGTATTTTGCCTGGAAAAAACCTAAACTTTGAGTGCCTGTAACTATGGAACTACATGAGACAAAACCTTCTGGTTTGTGTTGAAAATTAGAGAAACCCGTCGTCTATCCACCCTGCAAAGGGCAACTTTCTCCGACTTACGGTTCGCCCGCAATCACAGTTTTAGAAAATGCCGTTTTTCTTGCAAAACTTAGCCAAAAATCGATAAATTTCTATCGTTTTGATCAGAAGAAATTTTAAAATCGACTTTTTCAAATAAAATTTATTTTTTCCTTTTTTTTGGCGGAATCAAAGTTTTGAGGTTCGAGAGATGTCAGAAATTCGATTAAAACTTGTTTTCTGAAATTTGGGGAAAAACTAGAGGCCAAAAACTTTGGTATTTTGCCTGGAAAAAACCTAAACTTGAGTGCCTGTAACTATGGAACTACATGAGACAAAACCTTCTGGTTTGTGTTGAAAATTAGAGAAACCCGTCGTCTATCCACCCTGCAAAGGGCAACTTTCTCCGACTTACGGTTCGCCCGCAATCACAGTTTTAGAAAATGCCGTTTTTCTTGCAAAACTTAGCCAAAAATCGATAAATTTCTATCGTTTTGATCAGAAGAAATTTTAAAATCGACTTTTTCAAATAAAATTTATTTTTTCCTTTTTTTTTGGCGGAATCAAAGTTTTGAGGTTCGAGAGATGTCAGAAATTCGATTAAAACTTGTTTTCTGAAATTTGGGGAAAAACTAGAGGCCAAAAACTTTGGTATTTTGCCTGGAAAAAACCTAAACTTTGAGTGCCTGTAACTATGGAACTACATGAGACAAAACCTTCTGGTTTGTGTTGAAAATTAGAGAAACCCGTCGTCTATCCACCCTGCAAAGGGCAACTTTCTCCGACTTACGGTTCGCCCGCAATCACAGTTTTAGAAAATGCCGTTTTTCTTGCAAAACTTAGCCAAAAATCGATAAATTTCTATCGTTTTGATCAGAAGAAATTTTAAAATCGACTTTTTCAAATAAAATTTATTTTTTCCTTTTTTTGGCGGAATCAAAGTTTTGAGGTTCGAGAGATGTTAGAAATTCGATTAAAACTTGTTTTCTGAAATTTGGGGAAAAACTAGAGGCCAAAAACTTTGGTATTTTGCCTGGAAAAAACCTAAACTTTGAGTGCCTGTAACTATGGAACTACATGAGACAAAACCTTCTGGTTTGTGTTGAAAATTAGAGAAACCCGTCGTCTATCCACCCTGCAAAGGGCAACTTTCTCCGACTTACGGTTCGCCCGCAATCACAGTTTTAGAAAATGCCGTTTTTCTTGCAAAACTAGCCAAAATCGATAAATTTCTATCGTTTTGATCAGAAGAAATTTTAAAATCGACTTTTTCAAATAAAATTTATTTTTTCCTTTTTTTGGCGGAATCAAAGTTTTGAGGTTCGAGAGATGTCAGAAATTCGATTAAAACTTGTTTTCTGAAATTTGGGGAAAAACTAGAGGCCAAAAACTTTGGTATTTTGCCTGGAAAAAACCTAAACTTTGAGTGCCTGTAACTATGGAACTACATGAGACAAAACCTTCTGGTTTGTGTTGAAAATTAGAGAAACCCGTCGTCTATCCACCCTGCAAAGGGCAACTTTCTCCGACTTACGGTTCGCCCGCAATCACAGTTTTAGAAAATGCCGTTTTTCTTGCAAAACTTAGCCAAAAATCGATAAATTCTATCGTTTTGATCAGAAGAAATTTTAAAATCGACTTTTTCAAATAAAATTTATTTTTTCCTTTTTTTTGGCGGAATCAAAGTTTTGAGGTTCGAGAGATGTCAGAAATTCGATTAAAACTTGTTTTCTGAAATTTGGGGAAAAACTAGAGGCCAAAAACTTTGGTATTTTGCCTGAAAAAACCTAAACTTTGAGTGCCTGTAACTATGGAACTACATGAGACAAAACCTTCTGGTTTGTGTTGAAAATTAGAGAAACCCGTCGTCTATCCACCCTGCAAAGGGCAACTTTCTCCGACTTACGGTTCGCCCGCAATCACAGTTTTAGAAAATGCCGTTTTTCTTGCAAAACTTAGCCAAAAATCGATAAATTTCTATCGTTTTGATCAGAAGAAATTTTAAAATCGACTTTTTCAAATAAAATTTATTTTTTCCTTTTTTTGGCGGAATCAAAGTTTTGAGGTTCGAGAGATGTTAGAAATTCGATTAAAACTTGTTTTCTGAAATTTGGGGAAAAACTAGAGGCCAAAAACTTTGGTATTTTGCCTGGAAAAAACCTAAACTTTGAGTGCCTGTAACTATGGAACTACATGAGACAAAACCTTCTGGTTTGTGTTGAAAATTAGAGAAACCCGTCGTCTATCCACCCTGCAAAGGGCAACTTTCTCCGACTTACGGTTCGCCCGCAATCACAGTTTTAGAAAATGCCGTTTTTCTTGCAAAACTTAGCCAAAATCGATAAATTTCTATCGTTTTGATCAGAAGAAATTTTAAAATCGACTTTTTCAAATAAAATTTATTTTTTTCCTTTTTTTTGGCGGAATCAAAGTTTTGAGGTTCGAGAGATGTCAGAAATTCGATTAAAACTTGTTTTCTGAAATTTGGGGAAAAACTAGAGGCCAAAAACTTTGGTATTTTGCCTGGAAAAAACCTAAACTTTGAGTGCCTGTAACTATGGAACTACATGAGACAAAACCTTCTGGTTTGTGTTGAAAATTAGAGAAACCCGTCGTCTATCCACCCTGCAAAGGGCAACTTTCTCCGACTTACGGTTCGCCCGCAATCACAGTTTTAGAAAATGCCGTTTTTCTTGCAAAACTTAGCAAAAATCGATAAATTTCTATCGTTTTGATCAGAAGAAATTTTAAATCGACTTTTTCAAATAAAATTTATTTTTTCCTTTTTTTTGGCGGAATCAAAGTTTTGAGGTTCGAGAGATGTCAGAAATTCGATTAAAACTTGTTTTCTGAAATTTGGGGAAAAACTAGAGGCCAAAAACTTTGGTATTTTGCCTGGAAAAAACCTAAACTTTGAGTGCCTGTAACTATGGAACTACATGAGACAAAACCTTCTGGTTTGTGTTGAAAATTAGAGAAACCCGTCGTCTATCCACCCTGCAAAGGGCAACTTTCTCCGACTTACGGTTCGCCCGCAATCACAGTTTTAGAAAATGCCGTTTTTCTTGCAAAACTTAGCCAAAAATCGATAAATTTCTATCGTTTTGATCAGAAGAAATTTTAAAATCGACTTTTTCAAATAAAATTTATTTTTTCCTTTTTTTTGGCGGAATCAAAGTTTTGAGGTTCGAGAGATGTTAGAAATTCGATTAAAACTTGTTTTCTGAAATTTGGGGAAAAACTAGAGGCCAAAAACTTTGGTATTTTGCCTGGAAAAAACCTAAACTTTGAGTGCCTGTAACTATGGAACTACATGAGACAAAACCTTCTGGTTTGTGTTGAAAATTAGAGAAACCCGTCGTCTATCCACCCTGCAAAGGGCAACTTTCTCCGACTTACGGTTCGCCCGCAATCACAGTTTTAGAAAATGCCGTTTTTCTTGCAAAACTTAGCCAAAAATCGATAAATTTCTATCGTTTTGATCAGAAGAAATTTTAAAATCGACTTTTTCAAATAAAATTTATTTTTTCCTTTTTTTTGGCGGAATCAAAGTTTTGAGGTTCGAGAGATGTCAGAAATTCGATTAAAACTTGTTTTCTGAAATTTGGGGAAAAACTAGAGGCCAAAAACTTTGGTATTTTGCCTGGAAAAAACCTAAACTTTGAGTGCCTGTAACTATGGAACTACATGAGACAAAACCTTCTGGTTTGTGTTGAAAATTAGAGAAACCCGTCGTCTATCCACCCTGCAAAGGGCAACTTTCTCCGACTTACGGTTCGCCCGCAATCACAGTTTTAGAAAATGCCGTTTTTCTTGCAAAACTTAGCCAAAAATCGATAAATTTCTATCGTTTTGATCAGAAGAAATTTTAAAATCGACTTTTTCAAATAAAATTTATTTTTTCCTTTTTTTTGGCGGAATCAAAGTTTTGAGGTTCGAGAGATGTTAGAAATTCGATTAAAACTTGTTTTCTGAAATTTGGGGAAAAACTAGAGGCCAAAAACTTTGGTATTTTGCCTGGAAAAAACCTAAACTTTGAGTGCCTGTAACTATGGAACTACATGAGACAAAACCTTCTGGTTTGTGTTGAAAATTAGAGAAACCCGTCGTCTATCCACCCTGCAAAGGGCAACTTTCTCCGACTTACGGTTCGCCCGCAATCACAGTTTTAGAAAATGCCGTTTTTCTTGCAAAACTTAGCCAAAAATCGATAAATTTCTATCGTTTTGATCAGAAGAAATTTTAAAATCGACTTTTTCAAATAAAATTTATTTTTTCCTTTTTTTTGGCGGAATCAAAGTTTTGAGGTTCGAGAGATGTCAGAAATTCGATTAAAACTTGTTTTCTGAAATTTGGGGAAAAACTAGAGGCCAAAAACTTTGGTATTTTGCCTGGAAAAAACCTAAACTTTGAGTGCCTGTAACTATGGAACTACATGAGACAAAACCTTCTGGTTTGTGTTGAAAATTAGAGAAACCCGTCGTCTATCCACCCTGCAAAGGGCAACTTTCTCCGACTTACGGTTCGCCCGCAATCACAGTTTTAGAAAATGCCGTTTTTCTTGCAAAACTTAGCCAAAAATCGATAAATTTCTATCGTTTTGATCAGAAGAAATTTTAAAATCGACTTTTTCAAATAAAATTTATTTTTTCCTTTTTTTTGGCGGAATCAAAGTTTTGAGGTTCGAGAGATGTCAGAAATTCGATTAAAACTTGTTTTCTGAAATTTGGGGAAAAACTAGAGGCCAAAAACTTTGGTATTTTGCCTGGAAAAAACCTAAACTTTGAGTGCCTGTAACTATGGAACTACATGAGACAAAACCTTCTGGTTTGTGTTGAAAATTAGAGAAACCCGTCGTCTATCCACCCTGCAAAGGGCAACTTTCTCCGACTTACGGTTCGCCCGCAATCACAGTTTTAGAAAATGCCGTTTTTCTTGCAAAACTTAGCCAAAAATCGATAAATTTCTATCGTTTTTGATCAGAAGAAATTTTAAAATC
>JARJEI010000138.1:22500-24015 GCA_029955415.1 Lottia scabra | reverse complement strand
AGTGGTTCTGACGCGCAAATCGATCACGGAACTTGGGCGTAGGGGCGAAAGACTAATCGAACCATCTAGTAGCTGGTTCCCTCCGAAGTTTCCCCCAGGATAGCTGGCGCTCGCCGAGACAGTTTCGTCCGGTAAAGCGAATGATTAGAGGAGTCCGTGCCGAAATGGCGTGGAGCTATTGTCAAACTTTGAACGGGCGAGAAGGGGTGCCTACCGCTCGATCTGGGAGGCTCGGCCCCCGTCGAAATGTACGAGTGCCAAGTGGGCCACTTTTGGTAAGCAGAACTGGCGCTGTGGGATGAACCAAACGCCGGGTTAAGGCGCCCGATCGTCACGCTCAGCAGAACCCACAAAAGGCGTCCATCGGTAAAGACAGCAGGACGGTGACCATGGAAGTCGGTATCCGCCAAGGAGTGTGTAACAACTCACCTGCCGAATTGGTGGGCCCTGAAAATGGATGGCGCTGTAGCGTGCAGCCTACACCCGGCCGTCTCGGCAATTTTCTCCGGCCTGCCGGTAGAGACTGACCGAAGCCGAGACGAGTAGGAGGGTCGCCGCGGTCAGCGCTGAAGCCTTAGACGCGAGTCTGGGTGTAGCGGCCGCGGGTGCCGATCTTGGTGGTAGTAGCAAATATTCGAGCGAGAACCTCGAAGGCCGAAGTGGAGAAGGGTTCCGCGTTGCTCCTTCGATCGGCCGCGGGTTAGTCGGTCCTAAGGCCTGGGAGAAATCCTACGGGAAGCGGGACGTTTTTAATTATCTAAAAATTAGTCTCACCCAATGCACGGGCCGAAAGGGAAACGGGTTAGGATTCCCGTACCCGAAGGCGGAGCACAAGCGGCGACGCAAAGAAGGTCGGATACACCGTCGGGAGAGTCGAGAAGAGTTAACTTTTCTTTTTGAGGTGCGCTCGCTGACCCTGGAAGCGGTTCTGCCGGAGATAGGGAGCGAGAGCAATCAACTTTATCCGCAAAGCCGGCTCCAGCGGGGGCCTGTTCGGCTACGACTCGACGGTCCTTGAAACTCCGACGGCTAAACTTTTTTTTGTTTCACGCAAAATAAAATGTGTTCGCTCTCGCCTCGGGCCGTACCTCAATCCGCCGCAGGTCTCCAAGGTTCGCAGCCTCTGGTCGATAGAACAATGTAGGTAAGGGAAGTCGGCAAAATGGATCCGTAACTTCGGGAGAAGGATTGGCTCTGAGGGCCGAGCGACCCGCTGCTAGCTTCGGAAGAGGGAATCATAGAGCGGGAGTCCGCGAGGTGGCATATTAATTTGGACTTGGGCGCACCGAACGGCGAACGTTCTACCCTCGGAAGGGCAGGCGGACGGAGCGGGGTAGGGGTGACTCTCCCCGTTTTCGGCACGGGCGCGAGGAACGGCTCGATCAGAACTGGCACGGTCCGGGGGAATCCGACTGTTTAGTAAAAACATAGCGTTTCGAAGGCCGGAGATCGGTGTTGACGGAACGTGATTTCTGCCCAGTGCTCTGAATGTCACGGTGAAGAAATTTACGGAAG
>JARJEI010000138.1:12500-20000 GCA_029955415.1 Lottia scabra | reverse complement strand
AAAAAAAAAAAAAAAAAAAAAAAAAAAATCTTCAATCCGCGCACCGGGAGTCTTAGCAACGACAGAACCGAGGAAGCGGCGCCGTACTAGGTGGAGCCCAATCTTTTGTGTAATACCCACATTTTTGTTAGACTCTACCGACTGGCCGACAAAGCGCGTGCACGGGGAAGAGAAGAGAGGAGAGCGAACCGATAACGTGGTGTACTGTTCCTGTTGCAAGAAAGAAAGAAAGAAAAAAAAAAAAAAAAAAAAAAAAAAAAATTCTCCAGTCCGCCCATCGGGAGTCTTAGCGGCGACAGAATCGAGGAAGTGGCGCCCGGCTATCGTCAGCTTCTCGAAATCGCCGTACTCGGTGAAGCCCAATCTAGTCTAGTGTGTAAAGCGAGGTTGTGACATACCCATATTTTTAAGACTCTACCTCGGCCGCGACCGACTGGCCGACCAAGCGCGTGAGCGACACCAGTGGTGTCTTCCCGTCGCGTGTGTAGAAAAGGGAGAGAGAGAGAAATTTTTTTTTTTTTTTTTTTTCTTCCTTCGGTCTGACCACCGGGTGATGTAGCCGCGATAGAGGCGAGGAAAGGGCGCTCGGCAATCGTATTTGTCCTAGAAATCGCCGTACTCGGTACAAAAATGTGTAAAGCGACATCAGGGTATACCATGAATTTATATTTTTTCCCTCGCTATAGGAGAGCAAGTTGGGAGAAATGTGTAGAACGACGTTGAGGTATACCGTGAATTTATAATTTTTCCCTCACTATGGGAGAGGCAGTTGGCTGGTCCACAGTCAATAGAGGTGTCTTGTCGTTTCGATGGTGGGTGCGAGTCGGATTTCTGCGAGTGCAGTGAATTACCTTCTACGTATCCCTCGGTCGTCTTCAGTTCCCCTCTAGGTCTCTTGGTTGGTCGCTCGGATGGTCGTTGGTCCCTCGCTCGGTCGGTCGGTGTAGTTGGTCGGTGAGAGAAAGGTGTTTCGGCGAGTGCTCGTGTGGTGGTAGTGGGAAGGTTGACATTATTTGGGAGAGGCCTACCTTGTTCGGTGGATCCTTGCTTGGGTGTGCTATTTCTTGCTTTCTAGGGTGTCTAGGCCAGTTACCACTGCGGATGGACCGTTGTTCAGCCGCCGGTTTCTGCTGCGGGCTCTAGTTAGTAGACGTGGTGACACTTCGGCTCTGATTCGTCTCCGGGCTTTGATTTGTTTCTCCCCGACTTGTCTGGTTCCTGCGTTACGTCGCTGCTTGTGGCTACTTGTTGTACCCTCTCTCGTTCTCTCGGCCATCTCTTATTAAAGGCAATGATGCGGTCGGAAGGCGGGGGGACGTTTGTACCGTTTTCTCGTCCAGTTACCGCGTACCTTTGCACGATCCAAGGTTAGATGGAGACGGTGGGACGGTGGAGGTTAGCGTAGCAAATTACGCTCTCTCGACATTGTCCGTGGTCGCCGGTGGTTGAAGCAGGCCGGGGGTAGATTAGTTTCCGCCCTCGAGTTTCGTTTTTTCTGCCGGTGGAAACGAAATGTTCCAGTGTACGCCTACACAGCGGGACAGACTGGCTGGTCCGATAATTTTTAAGCGAATCTTCATTTCTCGGTCTCCCGGTTTCGCCCTCGTTCAGCGGCACCCAGTGTACCCGGGCTTCGTGTGCTTGTGAATTTGTTTTCTCTCGTTACACGGTCCGGCACTCGTCGCTGCCTGGGCGTATTCCCTTCGTGTTGGAGACCGTTCTAAAGCCGCAGACGCCCCTGGCCCGTTACCGAAAGGTGTGGAAAAGGGGGAAGTAGTCATGGCCAGTCTGCCTCTGCCGATCTTTCGAGCTTTCGCCGGAGTTAAGGAGTGGAGAGGGTAGGGCGTCTTGCCGCTCGCGGCGGGATGTGTTGCTCTCTTGCTTACTCCAGTTGCTTCGACGGAGGCCTCGACGGAACGACGTGTTGAACGAGGCCGTTTGGAGGTGTTGGTTCCCCTGTTCCAACGCCACTGGCGGTCGCCTCTTCAGAGCCACTGCAGCTGCCCGTCTGCTATATTTCGTGTCACCAGCGACTTTTCGTTTCGGCGAAGGGAACCTGGGGCCCGTCTTGGCTGAACGGCGCCTTTGGTTTTAAACTCTGTCGAGCGTTTCTCGTGGTTTCTCCGAGAGAAGGGAAGGCTATCTGGTTGATCCTGCCAGTGATCATATGCTTGTCTCAAAGCTTAAGCCATGCAAGTCTAAGTTCAGGCTTGTTCCTTTCGGGGAGCGAGCCGAAACTGCGAACGGCTCATTAGTCAGATAAGGTTCCTTGGCTAAAAGCGGGTCGGTTTTAATGGATAACTGTGGTAATTCTAGAGCTAATACATGCAACGTACCGTGGTCCCCGTAGTCTTCTCGTCTCGGGGAAACGGCATTTATTCTCTGGACCAGATCGCCCTAGCCTGCGAAGCTACCGTCAAAAGTAGCGACGGGGCGAAGCGACAAGTGTTGAAATCCGAATAACTGTGCCGATCGCGGGGTCTTTCCGGGCCCCCGACGACTTTGCCATGAAGTGTCTGTCCCATCAATTGGCGATGGTCGGCGACCTGCCTACCACGGTGTTGACGGGTAACGGGGAATCAGGGTTCGATTCCGGAGAGGGAGCCTGCGAAACGGCTACCACCTCCAAGGAGGGCAGCAGGCGCGCAACTTACCCAATCCCGACACGGGGAGGTAGTGACGAAAAATAACGTGGCGGGGCCCTTTCGTGGTCGCCGCGGGCGGAATGAGCGCAATTTAAAAGAGTGTGCGAGGAGCTATTGGAGGGCAAGCCTGGTGCCAGCAGCCGCGGTAATTCCAGCTCCAATAGCCTATATCGGAGTTGCTGCGGTTAAAAAGCTCGTCGTTGGATCTCGGAGGCGGCACGGTCGGGCGCGATACGCTGCGGGTCCGACCGGCGATTTCTCGGCCGTCCCTAACCAGCGCGCGGGGCGAGGTGGACTTCGCGGTCCTGCCTCGTTTTTCTCCTTCGCGGGAGAGAACCCGCCGCATTTTCTGTCTACCTTGAAAAAATTAGAGTGCTAAAGGCAGGCTAAAACCCCGAGCCTGAATATTTCGTGCATGGAATAAGCGGGGATGCTCTTTTCCGGAGGGCGGTCCGACCGACTGGCGACGTCGCTTTCGCTGTCGGTTTCGCCGGAGAGCTAGGATTCGAGAGGAACGGTGGGGGGCGAGCGTACCGGGCGGGGAGAGGTGAAATTTTGTGATCCGCTCGGGACGACTCGAAGCGAAAGCGCTGGCCCCGGACGTCTTCCTTAATCCAGAACGAAGGTGGGTGGAGCAAAGACGATCAGATACCGTCGTAGTACCGACGGTAAACGCTGCCGACCGGGCCGCGGACGAGGCTCGAGAACAGCGGTTATGGACCCGTCCGTGGCGGCTTCGGGCAACCTGAGAGTTTACGGGTTCCGGGGGTAGTATGGTCGCAAGGCTGAAACTTGAAGGAATTGACGGAAGGGCACCACAAGGAGTGGAGCCTGCGGCTTAATTTGACTCAACACGGGGCAACTTACCCGGTCCGGACATCGTCAGGATTGACAGACGCTCGTGCAGTTCTTTCTCGATTCGATGGGTGGTGGTGCATGGCCGTTCGTGGCTGGTGAAGTGAAAAGTCTGGTTTATTCCGCTAACGGGCGAGGCCTCGCCCTTAACTAGTCGGCTCGTGGTTCTCGAATCGTAGTCTCCCTTCGGGGAGCAGGGAGAACATCGGGCGAGTCGCAGCGATTGTCGCTACTTCTTAGGGGGATCCCGAGCAAGCTTAAGCTAGGTGAGAGAGATCAATAACAGGTCAGTGATGCCCTTAGATGTCCGGGGCCGCACGCGCGCTACACTGAAGACGAAAGCGCGAGTGCCTACGGTCTTGGTTTGGTCAGGCCGGGAACCCGCCCCGAGAGGGGAGGTTGGGGCTGTTCCTTCACGGGGGCAGTCTCGCCTACTGCGGGTTAACCGTGCCAATCGTCTTCGTGCTGGGGATCGGGGCTTGCAACTCAGCCCCGTGAACGAGGAATTCCGAGTAGGCGTCCGTCATCAGCTGGCGCCGATTAAGTCCCTGCCTTTTGTACACACCGCCCGTCGCTACCTCCGATAGAATGGCTAAGCGAGGCCGTTGGACTGGGCCTGCTTTCGAGTGGGCCCGGAAAGGCGTTCGAGCTTAATCATTTAGAGGAAGTAAAAGTCGTAACAAGGTTTCCGTAGGTGAACCTGCGGAAGGATCATTACCGTTTTCTTTTCACGCTGGAATTTGCATTCTCTCCTCTGCGAGGAAGGCTGTTCTTGGCTGTGACTTGACCGAAACTCTTTCGATCGGACGAAAAAGTAGCGTGTAGCAGATGCTAGGAGACCTTGTCCTAGGGTCCTTCGCTTGCTCTCTTGTCGCTCGGTCCACGAGTGGCGAAGCTCTAATTGAAAGAGAGTGCGAGGTTTTACCAGTCTGTGGCGAGGTCTGGCCTCTCTTTTTGCCAAGAAGGCCAGCACCTCGGAATGTCCACCTTTTAAGTGCCGGTACGTGTTTTGTTTGGGACCCTCTCCTTTGGTCGGCGCGACAAAGATCTTTTGTCGACTCGACCCCGGTCTGGGTGCGTTCAAAGAGCTCTTGGTGGAAACGCCAAGCCGCCGGCCACAATTTCCCCTCGGTCGTCTAACCATTTTAATTTTTTCCACACTATCAAGGACACAAATTTGTTGTTGCGAGCCGTCGTTTGTTTCGGCGGCCGTCTCACTTTAAAATGAAACGTTAAACGTACGACCGTAGGCGTTGGATCACTCGGCTCGTGCGTCGATGAAGAGCGCGGCCTGACGCGTTAAGTGATGTGAATTGCAGTGAAGATCATCGACGTCTCGAACGCACATGGCGGCAGCGGGTCCTCCCGCGGCCACGTTCGTCCGAGGGCCGGCAGGAAAAACTCTCCAAGACTGGGAGTCGCGACTGGGTACGGGGGGCGTTTCGGCGCCCTGTGTCCCCGAGTCCCGTCTCCTTAAATGTAGACCGTTTTGTAAAAAAACGTTCAGATTTTTTTGGACGAAGCGGCTGGAGGATAGAATCTTGCAAAGAGTCGTTGGGAGGTTGACGAAATGATAATGGGACCCGTTACGGCGGAAAACTTTGATTTTCTTCTCTCTCTCGCGCGGATCTTCGTACTTTCCCCCCACTGAGCCGTTCTCGCCTGGTGCTCTGCTAGGCGGTCAAAGAACGACGAACCGGGGACGAAAGGAAAGAGATCTCGCCGAGAACGTGAGGTCACCTCGAAGCTCATTAGAAAAAAACGACTGTTTCGCAAAAAATCTTCCTCCGCTTTTTATTTTTTTGCAAGGCAAACTCGAGAAGGGTTAAAATACTTCTTATCACCGGCCTCGGATCGAGCGAGATTACCCGCTGAACTTAAGCATATCACTAAGCGGAGGAAAAGAAACCAACCGGGATTCCCTCAGTAGCGGCGAGCGAAGCGGGAAAAGCCCATCGCCGAATCCCCCGTCGGACCTCGGCGGTTTGGGAACTGTGGCGTAAGGGTCCGACTCGTCGGGCGTCTGACCGTCCGAACAAGTCCCGCGGGACAGGTGTGCTCCCAGAGTGGGTGTGAGGCCTTTAGTTCGGTCTGGGTCTTCTGCTCGGCGCAGTCGGTACCTGAGAGTCGAGTTGCTTGGGATCGCAGCTCAAAGTGGGTGGTAAGCTCCATCTAAGGCTAAATACTTGCACGAGTCCGATAGCGAACAAGTACCGTGAGGGAAAGTTGAAAAGAACTTTGAAGAGAGAGTTCAAGAGACCGTGAAAGCGCCTACGGGCAAACGGGTGGAACCGCCGGTGCGATCAGTGGAATCCAGCTCGTCGGGCAGGCGGCTCGTGGTGGCGGCGTAGACTTGTCCTTCTCGGAGGACGGGCTCGTCGTTGTCAGAGGGTTCGTCCCCGTCGGCGTATCTTCCGCTGTGTCGCGAGTCGCGACCGGCTCGAAGTGCTTCGTTTCGGTTGGTGTCAGGCGAGGAGCGCGCTCACGCGTTGCATCTGTCTTCGGACTGCCTGCGCTGGTCGGTATCACAGCGAACGTAGCTTCGGGCCGAGGAACGGCCCCGTTCTCGCTCCCGACTAAGTCTCCCGGCGACGTCGCGGCTGTCTTGACTGCCTCTCTGAGGCTTAACAGTGCAAGTGCGGTCGCTCGGTCGGCGTCGGCGAGGCGGCGGGCATTGGAGGACGGTTTAGAGGGTCCGCGGCTGGCCGTGGCGGCACTCTTCCCGACCCGTCTTGAAACACGGACCAAGGAGTCTAACGTGAGCGCGAGTCACAGGGAAAAACACTCCCTTGGGGCGCAGCGAAAGCGATGTGGTCCGATCCTCTCTCGGGTGAGGGGGGCGCAGGACCGGCCCGTCGGGGGTTGTTACGGCCTCGGCGGAGCAAGAGCGCTCGCGTTGGGACCCGAAAGATGGTGAACTAGGCCCGAGCGGGACGAAGCCGGGAGAAATGCTGGTGGAGGTCCTAAGTGGTTCTGACGCGCAAATCGATCACGGAACTTGGGCGTAGGGGCGAAAGACTAATCGAACCATCTAGTAGCTGGTTCCCTCCGAAGTTTCCCCCAGGATAGCTGGCGCTCGCCGAGACAGTTTCGTCCGGTAAAGCGAATGATTAGAGGAGTCCGTGCCGAAATGGCGTGGAGCTATTGTCAAACTTTGAACGGGCGAGAAGGGGTGCCTACCGCTCGATCTGGGAGGCTCGGCCCCCGTCGAAATGTACGAGTGCCAAGTGGGCCACTTTTGGTAAGCAGAACTGGCGCTGTGGGATGAACCAAACGCCGGGTTAAGGCGCCCGATCGTCACGCTCAGCAGAACCCACAAAAGGCGTCCATCGGTAAAGACAGCAGGACGGTGACCATGGAAGTCGGTATCCGCCAAGGAGTGTGTAACAACTCACCTGCCGAATTGGTGGGCCCTGAAAATGGATGGCGCTGTAGCGTGCAGCCTACACCCGGCCGTCTCGGCAATTTTCTCCGGCCTGCCGGTAGAGACTGACCGAAGCCGAGACGAGTAGGAGGGTCGCCGCGGTCAGCGCTGAAGCCTTAGACGCGAGTCTGGGTGTAGCGGCCGCGGGTGCCGATCTTGGTGGTAGTAGCAAATATTCGAGCGAGAACCTCGAAGGCCGAAGTGGAGAAGGGTTCCGCGTTGCTCCTTCGATCGGCCGCGGGTTAGTCGGTCCTAAGGCCTGGGAGAAATCCTACGGGAAGCGGGACGTTTTTAATTATCTAAAAATTAGTCTCACCCAATGCACGGGCCGAAAGGGAAACGGGTTAGGATTCCCGTACCCGAAGGCGGAGCACAAGCGGCGACGCAAAGAAGGTCGGATACACCGTCGGGAGAGTCGAGAAGAGTTAACTTTTCTTTTTGAGGTGCGCTCGCTGACCCTGGAAGCGGTTCTGCCGGAGATAGGGAGCGAGAGCAATCAACTTTATCCGCAAAGCCGGCTCCAGCGGGGGCCTGTTCGGCTACGACTCGACGGTCCTTGAAACTCCGACGGCTAAA
>JARJEI010000138.1:2500-10000 GCA_029955415.1 Lottia scabra | reverse complement strand
CAGTGCTAGTGCTTAGGAATTACCTTACAGATAATATATATTTTTATGATATGGCCATCCGACTCTACCTCGGCCGCGACCGACTGGCCGATCAAGCGCGTGCACGGGCAGAGAGGAGAGGAGAGTAGAGTAGAGTAGAGTAGAGTAGAGAGAGCGATGGGAGCCGACAGCGACTGTACCTGTGAAAATAATTTTTTTTTTCTTGTCCGTCCACCGGGAGATTATAGCGGCGATAGTGTCGAGGAAAGTGGCGCCCGGCTATCGTCAGCTCCTCCAAATCGCCGCACTCGATGGAGCCCAATCTAGTGTGTAAAGCGAGGTTGTGACATACCCCAATTTTTGAGACTCTACCTCGGCCGCGACCGACTGGCCGACCAAGCGCGAGTACGGGGAGAGAGAGAGAGGAGAGGATGAGAGCAGAGCGGACAGGGCCGACAGCGTGGTGTACTGTCCCTGTTGCAAGAAAATGAATGGAAAAAAAAAAAAAAAAAAAAAAAAAAAAAAAAAAATCTTCAATCCGCGCACCGGGAGTCTTAGCAACGACAGAACCGAGGAAGCGGCGCCGTACTAGGTGGAGCCCAATCTTTTGTGTAATACCCACATTTTTGTTAGACTCTACCGACTGGCCGACAAAGCGCGTGCACGGGGAAGAGAAGAGAGGAGAGCGAACCGATAACGTGGTGTACTGTTCCTGTTGCAAGAAAGAAAGAAAGAAAAAAAAAAAAAAAAAAAAAAAAAAAAATTCTCCAGTCCGCCCATCGGGAGTCTTAGCGGCGACAGAATCGAGGAAGTGGCGCCCGGCTATCGTCAGCTTCTCGAAATCGCCGTACTCGGTGAAGCCCAATCTAGTCTAGTGTGTAAAGCGAGGTTGTGACATACCCATATTTTTAAGACTCTACCTCGGCCGCGACCGACTGGCCGACCAAGCGCGTGAGCGACACCAGTGGTGTCTTCCCGTCGCGTGTGTAGAAAAGGGAGAGAGAGAGAAATTTTTTTTTTTTTTTTTTTTCTTCCTTCGGTCTGACCACCGGGTGATGTAGCCGCGATAGAGGCGAGGAAAGGGCGCTCGGCAATCGTATTTGTCCTAGAAATCGCCGTACTCGGTACAAAAATGTGTAAAGCGACATCAGGGTATACCATGAATTTATATTTTTTCCCTCGCTATAGGAGAGCAAGTTGGGAGAAATGTGTAGAACGACGTTGAGGTATACCGTGAATTTATAATTTTTCCCTCACTATGGGAGAGGCAGTTGGCTGGTCCACAGTCAATAGAGGTGTCTTGTCGTTTCGATGGTGGGTGCGAGTCGGATTTCTGCGAGTGCAGTGAATTACCTTCTACGTATCCCTCGGTCGTCTTCAGTTCCCCTCTAGGTCTCTTGGTTGGTCGCTCGGATGGTCGTTGGTCCCTCGCTCGGTCGGTCGGTGTAGTTGGTCGGTGAGAGAAAGGTGTTTCGGCGAGTGCTCGTGTGGTGGTAGTGGGAAGGTTGACATTATTTGGGAGAGGCCTACCTTGTTCGGTGGATCCTTGCTTGGGTGTGCTATTTCTTGCTTTCTAGGGTGTCTAGGCCAGTTACCACTGCGGATGGACCGTTGTTCAGCCGCCGGTTTCTGCTGCGGGCTCTAGTTAGTAGACGTGGTGACACTTCGGCTCTGATTCGTCTCCGGGCTTTGATTTGTTTCTCCCCGACTTGTCTGGTTCCTGCGTTACGTCGCTGCTTGTGGCTACTTGTTGTACCCTCTCTCGTTCTCTCGGCCATCTCTTATTAAAGGCAATGATGCGGTCGGAAGGCGGGGGGACGTTTGTACCGTTTTCTCGTCCAGTTACCGCGTACCTTTGCACGATCCAAGGTTAGATGGAGACGGTGGGACGGTGGAGGTTAGCGTAGCAAATTACGCTCTCTCGACATTGTCCGTGGTCGCCGGTGGTTGAAGCAGGCCGGGGGTAGATTAGTTTCCGCCCTCGAGTTTCGTTTTTTCTGCCGGTGGAAACGAAATGTTCCAGTGTACGCCTACACAGCGGGACAGACTGGCTGGTCCGATAATTTTTAAGCGAATCTTCATTTCTCGGTCTCCCGGTTTCGCCCTCGTTCAGCGGCACCCAGTGTACCCGGGCTTCGTGTGCTTGTGAATTTGTTTTCTCTCGTTACACGGTCCGGCACTCGTCGCTGCCTGGGCGTATTCCCTTCGTGTTGGAGACCGTTCTAAAGCCGCAGACGCCCCTGGCCCGTTACCGAAAGGTGTGGAAAAGGGGGAAGTAGTCATGGCCAGTCTGCCTCTGCCGATCTTTCGAGCTTTCGCCGGAGTTAAGGAGTGGAGAGGGTAGGGCGTCTTGCCGCTCGCGGCGGGATGTGTTGCTCTCTTGCTTACTCCAGTTGCTTCGACGGAGGCCTCGACGGAACGACGTGTTGAACGAGGCCGTTTGGAGGTGTTGGTTCCCCTGTTCCAACGCCACTGGCGGTCGCCTCTTCAGAGCCACTGCAGCTGCCCGTCTGCTATATTTCGTGTCACCAGCGACTTTTCGTTTCGGCGAAGGGAACCTGGGGCCCGTCTTGGCTGAACGGCGCCTTTGGTTTTAAACTCTGTCGAGCGTTTCTCGTGGTTTCTCCGAGAGAAGGGAAGGCTATCTGGTTGATCCTGCCAGTGATCATATGCTTGTCTCAAAGCTTAAGCCATGCAAGTCTAAGTTCAGGCTTGTTCCTTTCGGGGAGCGAGCCGAAACTGCGAACGGCTCATTAGTCAGATAAGGTTCCTTGGCTAAAAGCGGGTCGGTTTTAATGGATAACTGTGGTAATTCTAGAGCTAATACATGCAACGTACCGTGGTCCCCGTAGTCTTCTCGTCTCGGGGAAACGGCATTTATTCTCTGGACCAGATCGCCCTAGCCTGCGAAGCTACCGTCAAAAGTAGCGACGGGGCGAAGCGACAAGTGTTGAAATCCGAATAACTGTGCCGATCGCGGGGTCTTTCCGGGCCCCCGACGACTTTGCCATGAAGTGTCTGTCCCATCAATTGGCGATGGTCGGCGACCTGCCTACCACGGTGTTGACGGGTAACGGGGAATCAGGGTTCGATTCCGGAGAGGGAGCCTGCGAAACGGCTACCACCTCCAAGGAGGGCAGCAGGCGCGCAACTTACCCAATCCCGACACGGGGAGGTAGTGACGAAAAATAACGTGGCGGGGCCCTTTCGTGGTCGCCGCGGGCGGAATGAGCGCAATTTAAAAGAGTGTGCGAGGAGCTATTGGAGGGCAAGCCTGGTGCCAGCAGCCGCGGTAATTCCAGCTCCAATAGCCTATATCGGAGTTGCTGCGGTTAAAAAGCTCGTCGTTGGATCTCGGAGGCGGCACGGTCGGGCGCGATACGCTGCGGGTCCGACCGGCGATTTCTCGGCCGTCCCTAACCAGCGCGCGGGGCGAGGTGGACTTCGCGGTCCTGCCTCGTTTTTCTCCTTCGCGGGAGAGAACCCGCCGCATTTTCTGTCTACCTTGAAAAAATTAGAGTGCTAAAGGCAGGCTAAAACCCCGAGCCTGAATATTTCGTGCATGGAATAAGCGGGGATGCTCTTTTCCGGAGGGCGGTCCGACCGACTGGCGACGTCGCTTTCGCTGTCGGTTTCGCCGGAGAGCTAGGATTCGAGAGGAACGGTGGGGGGCGAGCGTACCGGGCGGGGAGAGGTGAAATTTTGTGATCCGCTCGGGACGACTCGAAGCGAAAGCGCTGGCCCCGGACGTCTTCCTTAATCCAGAACGAAGGTGGGTGGAGCAAAGACGATCAGATACCGTCGTAGTACCGACGGTAAACGCTGCCGACCGGGCCGCGGACGAGGCTCGAGAACAGCGGTTATGGACCCGTCCGTGGCGGCTTCGGGCAACCTGAGAGTTTACGGGTTCCGGGGGTAGTATGGTCGCAAGGCTGAAACTTGAAGGAATTGACGGAAGGGCACCACAAGGAGTGGAGCCTGCGGCTTAATTTGACTCAACACGGGGCAACTTACCCGGTCCGGACATCGTCAGGATTGACAGACGCTCGTGCAGTTCTTTCTCGATTCGATGGGTGGTGGTGCATGGCCGTTCGTGGCTGGTGAAGTGAAAAGTCTGGTTTATTCCGCTAACGGGCGAGGCCTCGCCCTTAACTAGTCGGCTCGTGGTTCTCGAATCGTAGTCTCCCTTCGGGGAGCAGGGAGAACATCGGGCGAGTCGCAGCGATTGTCGCTACTTCTTAGGGGGATCCCGAGCAAGCTTAAGCTAGGTGAGAGAGATCAATAACAGGTCAGTGATGCCCTTAGATGTCCGGGGCCGCACGCGCGCTACACTGAAGACGAAAGCGCGAGTGCCTACGGTCTTGGTTTGGTCAGGCCGGGAACCCGCCCCGAGAGGGGAGGTTGGGGCTGTTCCTTCACGGGGGCAGTCTCGCCTACTGCGGGTTAACCGTGCCAATCGTCTTCGTGCTGGGGATCGGGGCTTGCAACTCAGCCCCGTGAACGAGGAATTCCGAGTAGGCGTCCGTCATCAGCTGGCGCCGATTAAGTCCCTGCCTTTTGTACACACCGCCCGTCGCTACCTCCGATAGAATGGCTAAGCGAGGCCGTTGGACTGGGCCTGCTTTCGAGTGGGCCCGGAAAGGCGTTCGAGCTTAATCATTTAGAGGAAGTAAAAGTCGTAACAAGGTTTCCGTAGGTGAACCTGCGGAAGGATCATTACCGTTTTCTTTTCACGCTGGAATTTGCATTCTCTCCTCTGCGAGGAAGGCTGTTCTTGGCTGTGACTTGACCGAAACTCTTTCGATCGGACGAAAAAGTAGCGTGTAGCAGATGCTAGGAGACCTTGTCCTAGGGTCCTTCGCTTGCTCTCTTGTCGCTCGGTCCACGAGTGGCGAAGCTCTAATTGAAAGAGAGTGCGAGGTTTTACCAGTCTGTGGCGAGGTCTGGCCTCTCTTTTTGCCAAGAAGGCCAGCACCTCGGAATGTCCACCTTTTAAGTGCCGGTACGTGTTTTGTTTGGGACCCTCTCCTTTGGTCGGCGCGACAAAGATCTTTTGTCGACTCGACCCCGGTCTGGGTGCGTTCAAAGAGCTCTTGGTGGAAACGCCAAGCCGCCGGCCACAATTTCCCCTCGGTCGTCTAACCATTTTAATTTTTTCCACACTATCAAGGACACAAATTTGTTGTTGCGAGCCGTCGTTTGTTTCGGCGGCCGTCTCACTTTAAAATGAAACGTTAAACGTACGACCGTAGGCGTTGGATCACTCGGCTCGTGCGTCGATGAAGAGCGCGGCCTGACGCGTTAAGTGATGTGAATTGCAGTGAAGATCATCGACGTCTCGAACGCACATGGCGGCAGCGGGTCCTCCCGCGGCCACGTTCGTCCGAGGGCCGGCAGGAAAAACTCTCCAAGACTGGGAGTCGCGACTGGGTACGGGGGGCGTTTCGGCGCCCTGTGTCCCCGAGTCCCGTCTCCTTAAATGTAGACCGTTTTGTAAAAAAACGTTCAGATTTTTTTGGACGAAGCGGCTGGAGGATAGAATCTTGCAAAGAGTCGTTGGGAGGTTGACGAAATGATAATGGGACCCGTTACGGCGGAAAACTTTGATTTTCTTCTCTCTCTCGCGCGGATCTTCGTACTTTCCCCCCACTGAGCCGTTCTCGCCTGGTGCTCTGCTAGGCGGTCAAAGAACGACGAACCGGGGACGAAAGGAAAGAGATCTCGCCGAGAACGTGAGGTCACCTCGAAGCTCATTAGAAAAAAACGACTGTTTCGCAAAAAATCTTCCTCCGCTTTTTATTTTTTTGCAAGGCAAACTCGAGAAGGGTTAAAATACTTCTTATCACCGGCCTCGGATCGAGCGAGATTACCCGCTGAACTTAAGCATATCACTAAGCGGAGGAAAAGAAACCAACCGGGATTCCCTCAGTAGCGGCGAGCGAAGCGGGAAAAGCCCATCGCCGAATCCCCCGTCGGACCTCGGCGGTTTGGGAACTGTGGCGTAAGGGTCCGACTCGTCGGGCGTCTGACCGTCCGAACAAGTCCCGCGGGACAGGTGTGCTCCCAGAGTGGGTGTGAGGCCTTTAGTTCGGTCTGGGTCTTCTGCTCGGCGCAGTCGGTACCTGAGAGTCGAGTTGCTTGGGATCGCAGCTCAAAGTGGGTGGTAAGCTCCATCTAAGGCTAAATACTTGCACGAGTCCGATAGCGAACAAGTACCGTGAGGGAAAGTTGAAAAGAACTTTGAAGAGAGAGTTCAAGAGACCGTGAAAGCGCCTACGGGCAAACGGGTGGAACCGCCGGTGCGATCAGTGGAATCCAGCTCGTCGGGCAGGCGGCTCGTGGTGGCGGCGTAGACTTGTCCTTCTCGGAGGACGGGCTCGTCGTTGTCAGAGGGTTCGTCCCCGTCGGCGTATCTTCCGCTGTGTCGCGAGTCGCGACCGGCTCGAAGTGCTTCGTTTCGGTTGGTGTCAGGCGAGGAGCGCGCTCACGCGTTGCATCTGTCTTCGGACTGCCTGCGCTGGTCGGTATCACAGCGAACGTAGCTTCGGGCCGAGGAACGGCCCCGTTCTCGCTCCCGACTAAGTCTCCCGGCGACGTCGCGGCTGTCTTGACTGCCTCTCTGAGGCTTAACAGTGCAAGTGCGGTCGCTCGGTCGGCGTCGGCGAGGCGGCGGGCATTGGAGGACGGTTTAGAGGGTCCGCGGCTGGCCGTGGCGGCACTCTTCCCGACCCGTCTTGAAACACGGACCAAGGAGTCTAACGTGAGCGCGAGTCACAGGGAAAAACACTCCCTTGGGGCGCAGCGAAAGCGATGTGGTCCGATCCTCTCTCGGGTGAGGGGGGCGCAGGACCGGCCCGTCGGGGGTTGTTACGGCCTCGGCGGAGCAAGAGCGCTCGCGTTGGGACCCGAAAGATGGTGAACTAGGCCCGAGCGGGACGAAGCCGGGAGAAATGCTGGTGGAGGTCCTAAGTGGTTCTGACGCGCAAATCGATCACGGAACTTGGGCGTAGGGGCGAAAGACTAATCGAACCATCTAGTAGCTGGTTCCCTCCGAAGTTTCCCCCAGGATAGCTGGCGCTCGCCGAGACAGTTTCGTCCGGTAAAGCGAATGATTAGAGGAGTCCGTGCCGAAATGGCGTGGAGCTATTGTCAAACTTTGAACGGGCGAGAAGGGGTGCCTACCGCTCGATCTGGGAGGCTCGGCCCCCGTCGAAATGTACGAGTGCCAAGTGGGCCACTTTTGGTAAGCAGAACTGGCGCTGTGGGATGAACCAAACGCCGGGTTAAGGCGCCCGATCGTCACGCTCAGCAGAACCCACAAAAGGCGTCCATCGGTAAAGACAGCAGGACGGTGACCATGGAAGTCGGTATCCGCCAAGGAGTGTGTAACAACTCACCTGCCGAATTGGTGGGCCCTGAAAATGGATGGCGCTGTAGCGTGCAGCCTACACCCGGCCGTCTCGGCAATTTTCTCCGGCCTGCCGGTAGAGACTGACCGAAGCCGAGACGAGTAGGAGGGTC
>JARJEI010000137.1:0-24536 GCA_029955415.1 Lottia scabra | reverse complement strand
AAGAAGACCCTGTTGAGCTTGATTCGCGATTGGCTTGGTTGGGCGAGAGCGCAGGTGTAGCTTAGGTGGGATTGCTTTACGGCGCAAGTGAAAGACCACTACTGCGTTCCTCGTTCAACTCACTCGATGAGGACCACGAGAGCGGCCGCATTCGGGGCGGTGTCGGCGAGCGCAAGGTGCTAAGCGAGGGGTCCCCCGCGCTAAGGGCGCTCTGTCGGTTTCGGCCGGCGGGGTGTTCTGCGGGACCAGGTCTCTCGCGAGGGCGATCGAGGACAGAGTCAGTTCTGAATTTAACTGGGGCGGTGTGCCCGCGAAACTCTAGCGCGGGCGCCCCAAGGCCAGCTTCAGAAGGGGGAGAAACCCTTGGTAGAGCGAAAGGGCAAATGCTGGCTTGAGGATGCTTTTCAGTAGGAGGGATCCGTGTGAAAGCAAGGCCTATCGATCCTTTTGTGTCGCCCTTAGGGCGACGATGGGAGAGCTCTATTTTTACTGCTTCCCGCAAGAGGTGTCAGAAAAGTTACCACAGGGATAACTGGCTTGTGGCAGCCAAGCGTTCTTAGCGACGTTGCTTTTTGATCCTTCGATGTCGGCTCTTCCTATCATTGCGAAGCAGAATTCGCCAAGCGTTGGATTGTTCACCCACCAACAGGGAACGTGAGCTGGGTTTAGACCGTCGTGAGACAGGTTAGTTTTACCCTACTGGTAGGGAACTCTTTACGAACGAGCGGCTACGAGCGGGTAGGACTGACTAGTACGAGAGGAACGTTGGTCCGGGATTGAAAGCGTTGGTGCTTGGTGGTTTATTGCCATTGGGGCTTTGCCTTTGTCCTGGGGCTTACGGCTGAACGCCTCTAAGCCGGAATCCCGTCCCACGACGTCCGCGTCTGCTTTTCCGAGACGGGCGACAGAACGATTAGGCCCCTCCTCGCTCTTCCCGAGTGAATGGGGTGGTGTGTGTCCGACCTGTATATTTCGGCAGGTGTCTTTCGAAAGCAGGAAAATCTGCTTGCAGACGACTTGGGTTTGTGCGAGTCGGGGTGTCGTACTCGGTAGAGCGGCCTGTTGTGGCTGCGATGCGTTGAGACTTGTCCCTCGACTAGGAGATTTGTCCGCAACTAGACGGACGGAGCTCTCTCCTCTTTTTTAATTTTTTCTCTCTTGTATCTCAAAAAGAGTTTGAAACATACCTACTTTGTTCGAGACACTTTGCCTCGACGACCGACCGCCGCCTGCTTCGGACCCCCTGTTTGAAAAGTTTGCAAAGAAAGAAAGAAAGAAAGAAAGGCAGGCAAGCGTAGGCAAGACGAGACGGCACGAGCGAACTTGCTCGTCGAAATGGCCGTGCTCGGATGGCCGCGCCGACACACTAGGTCTGGATTTTCTAGAGTTGGACGGTGGTTTGTAATTCATGCCCGCTCGCTAGAAGAGGCCAAGTACTCTGTATTTTCTAGAGATGGACGAGGGTGTACCTGAAGCCCGCTCGCTCGCTCAACTCGCTCGCTGGTAGGGTTCACCGGCGGTGGGACTCGTAGCGACGACAGAGAGAGGGAGAGAAGGAGAGGCAGGGAGGCAGGCAGGCAGGCAGGCAACTAGAAGAGGCCAAGTACTCTGTATTTTCTAGAGTTGGACGAGGGTGTACCTGAAGCCCGCTCGATGGTAGAGTTCACCGACAATGGGAGAGGAGAGGAGAGGAGAGGAGAGGGAGGGAGGGAGGGAGGGAGGGAGGGAGGGAGGGAGGGAGGGAGGGAGGGAGGGAGCGAGCGAAGCAAGCAGGTGGCTGGCTGGCTGGCTGGCTGGCGCGATCGTTTGCTCGTCGAAATGGCCGTGCTCGGATGGCCGCGCCGACACTAGGTCTTGATTTTCTAGAGTTGGACGGTGGTGTGTAATTCATGCCCGCTAGACGAGGCCAAGTACTCTGTATTTTCTAGAGTTGGACGAGGGTGTACCTGAAGCCCGCTCACTCGCTCGCTGGCAGGGTTCACCGACGGTGGGACAGAGGAAAAGCAACTTTGGGTGGGTGGTTTGGCTGGCTGGCGCTCGGCTCGATCGTTTGCTCGGCGAAATGGCCGTGCTCGGTGGAGAATGATCTAGTGTGTAAAGCGACGTGGTGACATACCCCTCCACATGTTTTGAGACTCTATCTCGGCCGCGACCGACTGGCCGATCAAGCGCGTGCACGGGCAGAGAGGAGAGTAGAGAGAGCCGACAGCGAGGTGTACTGTACCTGTGAAAATAATTTTTTTTTTTTTTCTTGTCCGTCCACCGGGAGACTAAAGCGGCGATAGTGTCGAGGAAAGTGGCGCCCGGCTATCGCCAGCTCCTCGAAATCGCCGCACTCGATGGAGCCCAATCTAGTGTGTAAAGCGAGGTTGTGACATACCCCAAATTTTTGAGACTCTACCTCGGCCGCGACCGACTGGCCGACCAAGCGCGAGTACGGGGAGAGAGGAGAGGTTGAGAGCAGAGCGGGCCGGGCCGACAGCGTGGTGTACTGTCCCTGTTGCAAGAAAATGAAAAAAAAAAAAAAAAAAAAAAAAAAAAAAATTCTTCAATTCGCGCACCGGGAGTCTTAGCAACGACAGAACCGAGGAAGTGGCGCCTGGCTATCGTCAGCACCTCGAAATCGCCGTACTAGGTGGAGCCCAATCTTTTGTGTAATACCCACATTTTTTTTTAGACTCTACCTCGGCCGCGACCGACTGGCCGACATAGCGCGTGCACGGGGAAGAGAAGAGAGGAGAGCGAACCGTTAACGTGGTGTACTGTCCCTGTTGCAAGAAAAAGAAAAAAAAAAAAAAAAAAAAAAAAAAAATTCTCCAGTCCGCCCACCGGGAGTCTTAGCGGTGACAGAATCGAGGAAGTGGCGCCCGGCTATCGTCAGCTTCTCGAAATCGCCGTACTCGGTGAAGCCCAATCTAGTGTGTAAAGCGAGGTTGTGACATACCCATATTTTTGAGACTCTACCTCGGCCGCGACCGACTGGCCGATAAGCGCGTGAGCGACACCAGTGGTGTCTTCCCGTCGCGTGTGTAGAAAAAGGAGAGAGAGAGAGAGAATTTTTTTTTTTTTTTTTTCCCCTTCCTTCGGACTGACCACCGGGTGATGTAGCCGCGATAGAGGCGAGGAAAGGGGCGCTCGGCAGTCGTATTTGTCCTAGAAATCGCCGTACTCGGTACAAAAATGTGTAAAGCGACATTAGGGTATACCATGAATTTATAATTTTTCCCTCGCTGTAGGAGAGCAAGTTGGGAGAAATGTGTAATACGATGTTGATGTATACCGTGAATTTATAATTTTTCCCTCACTATGGGAGAGGCAGTTGGCTGGTCCACAGTCAATAGAGGTGTTTTGTCGTTTCGATGGTGGGTGCGAGTCGGATTTCTGCGAGTGCAGTGAATTACCTTCTACGTATCCCTCGGTCGTCTTCAGTTCCCCTCTAGGTCTCTTGGTTGGTCGCTCGGATGGTCGTTGGTCCCTCGCTCGGTCGGTCGGTGTAGTTGGTCGGTGAGAGAAAGGTGTTTCGGCGAGTGCTCGTGTGGCGGTAGTGGGAAGGTTGACATTATTTGGGAGAGGCTTACCTTGTTCGGTGGATCCTTGCTTGGGTGTGCTATTTCTTGCTTTCTAGGGTGTCTAGGCCAGTTACCACTGCGGATGGACCGTTGTTCAGCCGCCGGTTTCTGCTGCGGGCTCTAGTTAGTAGACGTGGTGACACTTCGGCTCTGATTCGTCTCCGGGCTTTGATTTGTTTCTCCCCGACTTGTCTGGTTCCTGCGTTACGTCGCTGCTTGTGGCTACTTGTTGTACCCTCTCTCGTTCTCTCGGCCATCTCTTATTAAAGGCAATGATGCGGTCGGAAGGCGGGGGGACGTTTGTACCGTTTTCTCGTCCAGTTACCGCGTACCTTTGCACGATCCAAGGTTAGATGGAGACGGTGGGACGGTGGAGGTTAGCGTAGCAAATTACGCTCTCTCGACATTGTCCGTGGTCGCCGGTGGTTGAAGCAGGCCGGGGGTAGATTAGTTTCCGCCCTCGAGTTTCGTTTTTTCTGCCGGTGGAAACGAAATGTTCCAGTGTACGCCTACACAGCGGGACAGACTGGCTGGTCCGATAATTTTTAAGCGAATCTTCATTTCTCGGTCTCCCGGTTTCGCCCTCGCGTCCAGCGGCACCCAGTGTACCCGGGCTTCGTGTGCTTGTGAATTTGTTTTCTCTCGTCACGCGGTCCGGCACTCGTCGCTGCCTGGGGGGCGTATTCCCTTCGTGTTGGAGACCGTTCTAAAGCCGCAGACGCCCCTGGCCCGTTACCGAAAGGTGTGGAAAAGGGGGAAGTAGTCATGGCCAGTCTGCCTCTGCCGATCTTTCGAGCTTTCGCCGGAGTTAAGGAGTGGAGAGGGTAGGGCGTCTTGCCGCTCGCGGCGAGATGTGTTGCTCTCTTGCTTACTCCAGTTGCTTCGACGGAGGCCTCGACGGAACGACGTGTTGAACGAGGCCGTTTGGAGGTGTTGGTTCCCCTGTTCCAACGCCACTGGCGGTCGCCTCTTCAGAGCCACTGCAGCTGCCCGTCTGCTATATTTCGTGTCACCAGCGACTTTTCGTTTCGGCGAAGGGAACCTGGGGCCCGTCTTGGCTGAACGGCGCCTTTGGTTTTAAACTCTGTCGAGCGTTTCTCGTGGTTTCTCCGAGAGAAGGGAAGGCTATCTGGTTGATCCTGCCAGTGATCATATGCTTGTCTCAAAGCTTAAGCCATGCAAGTCTAAGTTCAGGCTTGTTCCTTTCGGGGAGCGAGCCGAAACTGCGAACGGCTCATTAGTCAGATAAGGTTCCTTGGCTAAAAGCGGGTCGGTTTTAATGGATAACTGTGGTAATTCTAGAGCTAATACATGCAACGTACCGTGGTCCCCGTAGTCTTCTCGTCTCGGGGAAACGGCATTTATTCTCTGGACCAGATCGCCCTAGCCTGCGAAGCTACCGTCAAAAGTAGCGACGGGGCGAAGCGACAAGTGTTGAAATCCGAATAACTGTGCCGATCGCGGGGTCTTTCCGGGCCCCCGACGACTTTGCCATGAAGTGTCTGTCCCATCAATTGGCGATGGTCGGCGACCTGCCTACCACGGTGTTGACGGGTAACGGGGAATCAGGGTTCGATTCCGGAGAGGGAGCCTGCGAAACGGCTACCACCTCCAAGGAGGGCAGCAGGCGCGCAACTTACCCAATCCCGACACGGGGAGGTAGTGACGAAAAATAACGTGGCGGGGCCCTTTCGTGGTCGCCGCGGGCGGAATGAGCGCAATTTAAAAGAGTGTGCGAGGAGCTATTGGAGGGCAAGCCTGGTGCCAGCAGCCGCGGTAATTCCAGCTCCAATAGCCTATATCGGAGTTGCTGCGGTTAAAAAGCTCGTCGTTGGATCTCGGAGGCGGCACGGTCGGGCGCGATACGCTGCGGGTCCGACCGGCGATTTCTCGGCCGTCCCTAACCAGCGCGCGGGGCGAGGTGGACTTCGCGGTCCTGCCTCGTTTTTCTCCTTCGCGGGAGAAAACCCGCCGCATTTTCTGTCTACCTTGAAAAAATTAGAGTGCTAAAGGCAGGCTAAAACCCCGAGCCTGAATATTTCGTGCATGGAATAAGCGGGGATGCTCTTTTCCGGAGGGCGGTCCGACCGACTGGCGACGTCGCTTTCGCTGTCGGTTTCGCCGGAGAGCTAGGATTCGAGAGGAACGGTGGGGGGCGAGCGTACCGGGCGGGGAGAGGTGAAATTTTGTGATCCGCTCGGGACGACTCGAAGCGAAAGCGCTGGCCCCGGACGTCTTCCTTAATCCAGAACGAAGGTGGGTGGAGCAAAGACGATCAGATACCGTCGTAGTACCGACGGTAAACGCTGCCGACCGGGCCGCGGACGAGGCTCGAGAACAGCGGTTATGGACCCGTCCGTGGCGGCTTCGGGCAACCTGAGAGTTTACGGGTTCCGGGGGTAGTATGGTCGCAAGGCTGAAACTTGAAGGAATTGACGGAAGGGCACCACAAGGAGTGGAGCCTGCGGCTTAATTTGACTCAACACGGGGCAACTTACCCGGTCCGGACATCGTCAGGATTGACAGACGCTCGTGCAGTTCTTTCTCGATTCGATGGGTGGTGGTGCATGGCCGTTCGTGGCTGGTGAAGTGAAAAGTCTGGTTTATTCCGCTAACGGGCGAGGCCTCGCCCTTAACTAGTCGGCTCGTGGTTCTCGAATCGTAGTCTCCCTTCGGGGAGCAGGGAGAACATCGGGCGAGTCGCAGCGATTGTCGCTACTTCTTAGGGGGATCCCGAGCAAGCTTAAGCTAGGTGAGAGAGATCAATAACAGGTCAGTGATGCCCTTAGATGTCCGGGGCCGCACGCGCGCTACACTGAAGACGAAAGCGCGAGTGCCTACGGTCTTGGTTTGGTCAGGCCGGGAACCCGCCCCGAGAGGGGAGGTTGGGGCTGTTCCTTCACGGGGGCAGTCTCGCCTACTGCGGGTTAACCGTGCCAATCGTCTTCGTGCTGGGGATCGGGGCTTGCAACTCAGCCCCGTGAACGAGGAATTCCGAGTAGGCGTCCGTCATCAGCTGGCGCCGATTAAGTCCCTGCCTTTTGTACACACCGCCCGTCGCTACCTCCGATAGAATGGCTAAGCGAGGCCGTTGGACTGGGCCTGCTTTCGAGTGGGCCCGGAAAGGCGTTCGAGCTTAATCATTTAGAGGAAGTAAAAGTCGTAACAAGGTTTCCGTAGGTGAACCTGCGGAAGGATCATTACCGTTTTCTTTTCACGCTGGAATTTGCATTCTCTCCTCTGCGAGGAAGGCTTGTTCTTGGCTGTGACTTGACCGAAACTCTTTCGATCGGACGAAAAAGTAGCGTGTAGCAGATGCTAGGAGACCTTGTCCTAGGGTCCTTCGCTTGCTCTCTTGTCGCTCGGTCCACGAGTGGCGAAGCTCTAATTGAAAGAGAGTGCGAGGTTTTACCAGTCTGTGGCGAGGTCTGGCCTCTCTTTTTGCCAAGAAGGCCAGCACCTCGGAATGTCCACCTTTTTTAAGTGCCGGTACGTGTTTTGTTTGGGACCCTCTCCTTTGGTCGGGCGCGACAAAGATCTTTTGTCGACTCGACCCCGGTCTGGGTGCGTTCAAAGAGCTCTTGGTGGAAACGCCAAGCCGCCGGCCACAATTTCCCCTCGGTCGTCTAACCATTTTAATTTTTTCCACACTATCAAGGACACAAATTTGTTGTTGCGAGCCGTCGTTTGTTTCGGCGGCCGTCTCACTTTAAAATGAAACGTTAAACGTACGACCGTAGGCGTTGGATCACTCGGCTCGTGCGTCGATGAAGAGCGCGGCCTGACGCGTTAAGTGATGTGAATTGCAGTGAAGATCATCGACGTCTCGAACGCACATGGCGGCAGCGGGTCCTCCCGCGGCCACGTTCGTCCGAGGGCCGGCAGGAAAAACTCTCCAAGACTGGGAGTCGCGACTGGGTACGAGGGGCGTTTCGGCGCCTTTGTGTCCCCGAGTCCCGTCTCCTTAAATGTAGACCGTTTTGTAAAAAAACGTTCAGATTTTTTTGGACGAAGCGGCTGGAGGATAAAATCTTGCAAAGAGTCGTTGGGAGGTTGACTGATTAGATAAAAGGGACCCGTTACGGCGGTAAACTTTTGCTTTTCTTTCTCTCTCTCGCGGATCTTCGTACTTTCCCCCCACTTAGCCGTTCTCGCCTGGTGCTCTGCTAGGCGGTCAAAGAACGGCGAACCGGGGACGGAAGGAAAGAGATCTCGCCGAGAACACGTGAGGTCACCTCGAAGCTCATTTGAAAAAAGACGACTGTTTCGCAAATTTATCTTCCTCCGCTTTTAATTTTTTTTGCAAGGCAAACTCGAGAAGGGTTAAAATACTTCTTATCACCGGCCTCGGATCGAGCGAGATTACCCGCTGAACTTAAGCATATCACTAAGCGGAGGAAAAGAAACCAACCGGGATTCCCTCAGTAGCGGCGAGCGAAGCGGGAAAAGCCCATCGCCGAATCCCCCGTCGGACCTCGGCGGTTTGGGAACTGTGGCGTAAGGGTCCGACTCGTCGGGCGTCTGACCGTCCGAACAAGTCCCGCGGGACAGGTGTGCTCCCAGAGTGGGTGTGAGGCCTTTAGTTCGGTCTGGGTCTTCTGCTCGGCGCAGTCGGTACCTGAGAGTCGAGTTGCTTGGGATCGCAGCTCAAAGTGGGTGGTAAGCTCCATCTAAGGCTAAATACTTGCACGAGTCCGATAGCGAACAAGTACCGTGAGGGAAAGTTGAAAAGAACTTTGAAGAGAGAGTTCAAGAGACCGTGAAAGCGCCTACGGGCAAACGGGTGGAACCGCCGGTGCGATCAGTGGAATCCAGCTCGTCGGGCAGGCGGCTCGTGGTGGCGGCGTAGACTTGTCCTTCTCGGAGGACGGGCTCGTCGTTGTCAGAGGGTTCGTCCCCGTCGGCGTATCTTCCGCTGTGTCGCGAGTCGCGACCGGCTCGAAGTGCTTCGTTTCGGTTGGTGTCAGGCGAGGAGCGCGCTCACGCGTTGCATCTGTCTTCGGACTGCCTGCGCTGGTCGGTATCACAGCGAACGTAGCTTCGGGCCGAGGAACGGCCCCGTTCTCGCTCCCGACTAAGTCTCCCGGCGACGTCGCGGCTGTCTTGACTGCCTCTCTGAGGCTTAACAGTGCAAGTGCGGTCGCTCGGTCGGCGTCGGCGAGGCGGCGGGCATTGGAGGACGGTTTAGAGGGTCCGCGGCTGGCCGTGGCGGCACTCTTCCCGACCCGTCTTGAAACACGGACCAAGGAGTCTAACGTGAGCGCGAGTCACAGGGAAAAACACTCCCTTGGGGCGCAGCGAAAGCGATGTGGTCCGATCCTCTCTCGGGTGAGGGGGGCGCAGGACCGGCCCGTCGGGGGTTGTTACGGCCTCGGCGGAGCAAGAGCGCTCGCGTTGGGACCCGAAAGATGGTGAACTAGGCCCGAGCGGGACGAAGCCGGGAGAAATGCTGGTGGAGGTCCTAAGTGGTTCTGACGCGCAAATCGATCACGGAACTTGGGCGTAGGGGCGAAAGACTAATCGAACCATCTAGTAGCTGGTTCCCTCCGAAGTTTCCCCCAGGATAGCTGGCGCTCGCCGAGACAGTTTCGTCCGGTAAAGCGAATGATTAGAGGAGTCCGTGCCGAAATGGCGTGGAGCTATTGTCAAACTTTGAACGGGCGAGAAGGGGTGCCTACCGCTCGATCTGGGAGGCTCGGCCCCCGTCGAAATGTACGAGTGCCAAGTGGGCCACTTTTGGTAAGCAGAACTGGCGCTGTGGGATGAACCAAACGCCGGGTTAAGGCGCCCGATCGTCACGCTCAGCAGAACCCACAAAAGGCGTCCATCGGTAAAGACAGCAGGACGGTGACCATGGAAGTCGGTATCCGCCAAGGAGTGTGTAACAACTCACCTGCCGAATTGGTGGGCCCTGAAAATGGATGGCGCTGTAGCGTGCAGCCTACACCCGGCCGTCTCGGCAATTTTCTCCGGCCTGCCGGTAGAGACTGACCGAAGCCGAGACGAGTAGGAGGGTCGCCGCGGTCAGCGCTGAAGCCTTAGACGCGAGTCTGGGTGTAGCGGCCGCGGGTGCCGATCTTGGTGGTAGTAGCAAATATTCGAGCGAGAACCTCGAAGGCCGAAGTGGAGAAGGGTTCCGCGTTGCTCCTTCGATCGGCCGCGGGTTAGTCGGTCCTAAGGCCTGGGAGAAATCCTACGGGAAGCGGGACGTTTTTAATTATCTAAAAATTAGTCTCACCCAATGCACGGGCCGAAAGGGAAACGGGTTAGGATTCCCGTACCCGAAGGCGGAGCACAAGCGGCGACGCAAAGAAGGTCGGATACACCGTCGGGAGAGTCGAGAAGAGTTAACTTTTCTTTTTGAGGTGCGCTCGCTGACCCTGGAAGCGGTTCTGCCGGAGATAGGGAGCGAGAGCAATCAACTTTATCCGCAAAGCCGGCTCCAGCGGGGGCCTGTTCGGCTACGACTCGACGGTCCTTGAAACTCCGACGGCTAAACTTTTTTCCTTTGTGTAAAAAAATGTGTTCGCTCTCGCCTCGGGCCGTACCTCAATCCGCCGCAGGTCTCCAAGGTTCGCAGCCTCTGGTCGATAGAACAATGTAGGTAAGGGAAGTCGGCAAAATGGATCCGTAACTTCGGGAGAAGGATTGGCTCTGAGGGCCGAGCGACCCGCTGCTAGCTTCGGAAGAGGGAATCATAGAGCGGGAGTCCGCGAGGTGGCATATTAATTTGGACTTGGGCGCACCGAACGGCGAACGTTCTACCCTCGGAAGGGCAGGCGGACGGAGCGGGGTAGGGGTGACTCTCCCCGTTTTCGGCACGGGCGCGAGGAACGGCTCGATCAGAACTGGCACGGTCCGGGGGAATCCGACTGTTTAGTAAAAACATAGCGTTTCGAAGGCCGGAGATCGGTGTTGACGGAACGTGATTTCTGCCCAGTGCTCTGAATGTCACGGTGAAGAAATTTACGGAAGCGCGGGTAAACGGCGGGAGTAACTATGACTCTCTTAAGGTAGCCAAATGCCTCGTCATGTAATTAGTGACGCGCATGAATGGATTAACGAGATTCCCACTGTCCCTATCTACTATCTAGCGAAGCCACAGCCGGAGGAACGGGTCCGGGGCTGTCAGCGGGGAAAGAAGACCCTGTTGAGCTTGATTCGCGATTGGCTTGGTTGGGCGAGAGCGCAGGTGTAGCTTAGGTGGGATTGCTTTACGGCGCAAGTGAAAGACCACTACTGCGTTCCTCGTTCAACTCACTCGATGAGGACCACGAGAGCGGCCGCATTCGGGGCGGTGTCGGCGAGCGCAAGGTGCTAAGCGAGGGGTCCCCCGCGCTAAGGGCGCTCTGTCGGTTTCGGCCGGCGGGGTGTTCTGCGGGACCAGGTCTCTCGCGAGGGCGATCGAGGACAGAGTCAGTTCTGAATTTAACTGGGGCGGTGTGCCCGCGAAACTCTAGCGCGGGCGCCCCAAGGCCAGCTTCAGAAGGGGGAGAAACCCTTGGTAGAGCGAAAGGGCAAATGCTGGCTTGAGGATGCTTTTCAGTAGGAGGGATCCGTGTGAAAGCAAGGCCTATCGATCCTTTTGTGTCGCCCTTAGGGCGACGATGGGAGAGCTCTATTTTTACTGCTTCCCGCAAGAGGTGTCAGAAAAGTTACCACAGGGATAACTGGCTTGTGGCAGCCAAGCGTTCTTAGCGACGTTGCTTTTTGATCCTTCGATGTCGGCTCTTCCTATCATTGCGAAGCAGAATTCGCCAAGCGTTGGATTGTTCACCCACCAACAGGGAACGTGAGCTGGGTTTAGACCGTCGTGAGACAGGTTAGTTTTACCCTACTGGTAGGGAACTCTTTACGAACGAGCGGCTACGAGCGGGTAGGACTGACTAGTACGAGAGGAACGTTGGTCCGGGATTGAAAGCGTTGGTGCTTGGTGGTTTATTGCCATTGGGGCTTTGCCTTTGTCCTGGGGCTTACGGCTGAACGCCTCTAAGCCGGAATCCCGTCCCACGACGTCCGCGTCTGCTTTTCCGAGACGGGCGACAGAACGATTAGGCCCCTCCTCGCTCTTCCCGAGTGAATGGGGTGGTGTGTGTCCGACCTGTATATTTCGGCAGGTGTCTTTCGAAAGCAGGAAAATCTGCTTGCAGACGACTTGGGTTTGTGCGAGTCGGGGTGTCGTACTCGGTAGAGCGGCCTGTTGTGGCTGCGATGCGTTGAGACTTGTCCCTCGACTAGGAGATTTGTCCGCAACTAGACGGACGGAGCTCTCTCCTCTTTTTTAATTTTTTCTCTCTTGTATCTCAAAAAGAGTTTGAAACATACCTACTTTGTTCGAGACACTTTGCCTCGACGACCGACCGCCGCCTGCTTCGGACCCCCTGTTTGAAAAGTTTGCAAAGAAAGAAAGAAAGAAAGAAAGGCAGGCAAGCGTAGGCAAGACGAGACGGCACGAGCGAACTTGCTCGTCGAAATGGCCGTGCTCGGATGGCCGCGCCGACACACTAGGTCTGGATTTTCTAGAGTTGGACGGTGGTTTGTAATTCATGCCCGCTCGCTAGAAGAGGCCAAGTACTCTGTATTTTCTAGAGATGGACGAGGGTGTACCTGAAGCCCGCTCGCTCGCTCAACTCGCTCGCTGGTAGGGTTCACCGGCGGTGGGACTCGTAGCGACGACAGAGAGAGGGAGAGAAGGAGAGGCAGGGAGGCAGGCAGGCAGGCAGGCAACTAGAAGAGGCCAAGTACTCTGTATTTTCTAGAGTTGGACGAGGGTGTACCTGAAGCCCGCTCGATGGTAGAGTTCACCGACAATGGGAGAGGAGAGGAGAGGAGAGGAGAGGGAGGGAGGGAGGGAGGGAGGGAGGGAGGGAGGGAGGGAGGGAGGGAGGGAGGGAGCGAGCGAAGCAAGCAGGTGGCTGGCTGGCTGGCTGGCTGGCGCGATCGTTTGCTCGTCGAAATGGCCGTGCTCGGATGGCCGCGCCGACACTAGGTCTTGATTTTCTAGAGTTGGACGGTGGTGTGTAATTCATGCCCGCTAGACGAGGCCAAGTACTCTGTATTTTCTAGAGTTGGACGAGGGTGTACCTGAAGCCCGCTCACTCGCTCGCTGGCAGGGTTCACCGACGGTGGGACAGAGGAAAAGCAACTTTGGGTGGGTGGTTTGGCTGGCTGGCGCTCGGCTCGATCGTTTGCTCGGCGAAATGGCCGTGCTCGGTGGAGAATGATCTAGTGTGTAAAGCGACGTGGTGACATACCCCTCCACATGTTTTGAGACTCTATCTCGGCCGCGACCGACTGGCCGATCAAGCGCGTGCACGGGCAGAGAGGAGAGTAGAGAGAGCCGACAGCGAGGTGTACTGTACCTGTGAAAATAATTTTTTTTTTTTTTCTTGTCCGTCCACCGGGAGACTAAAGCGGCGATAGTGTCGAGGAAAGTGGCGCCCGGCTATCGCCAGCTCCTCGAAATCGCCGCACTCGATGGAGCCCAATCTAGTGTGTAAAGCGAGGTTGTGACATACCCCAAATTTTTGAGACTCTACCTCGGCCGCGACCGACTGGCCGACCAAGCGCGAGTACGGGGAGAGAGGAGAGGTTGAGAGCAGAGCGGGCCGGGCCGACAGCGTGGTGTACTGTCCCTGTTGCAAGAAAATGAAAAAAAAAAAAAAAAAAAAAAAAAAAAAAATTCTTCAATTCGCGCACCGGGAGTCTTAGCAACGACAGAACCGAGGAAGTGGCGCCTGGCTATCGTCAGCACCTCGAAATCGCCGTACTAGGTGGAGCCCAATCTTTTGTGTAATACCCACATTTTTTTTTAGACTCTACCTCGGCCGCGACCGACTGGCCGACATAGCGCGTGCACGGGGAAGAGAAGAGAGGAGAGCGAACCGTTAACGTGGTGTACTGTCCCTGTTGCAAGAAAAAGAAAAAAAAAAAAAAAAAAAAAAAAAAAATTCTCCAGTCCGCCCACCGGGAGTCTTAGCGGTGACAGAATCGAGGAAGTGGCGCCCGGCTATCGTCAGCTTCTCGAAATCGCCGTACTCGGTGAAGCCCAATCTAGTGTGTAAAGCGAGGTTGTGACATACCCATATTTTTGAGACTCTACCTCGGCCGCGACCGACTGGCCGATAAGCGCGTGAGCGACACCAGTGGTGTCTTCCCGTCGCGTGTGTAGAAAAAGGAGAGAGAGAGAGAGAATTTTTTTTTTTTTTTTTTCCCCTTCCTTCGGACTGACCACCGGGTGATGTAGCCGCGATAGAGGCGAGGAAAGGGGCGCTCGGCAGTCGTATTTGTCCTAGAAATCGCCGTACTCGGTACAAAAATGTGTAAAGCGACATTAGGGTATACCATGAATTTATAATTTTTCCCTCGCTGTAGGAGAGCAAGTTGGGAGAAATGTGTAATACGATGTTGATGTATACCGTGAATTTATAATTTTTCCCTCACTATGGGAGAGGCAGTTGGCTGGTCCACAGTCAATAGAGGTGTTTTGTCGTTTCGATGGTGGGTGCGAGTCGGATTTCTGCGAGTGCAGTGAATTACCTTCTACGTATCCCTCGGTCGTCTTCAGTTCCCCTCTAGGTCTCTTGGTTGGTCGCTCGGATGGTCGTTGGTCCCTCGCTCGGTCGGTCGGTGTAGTTGGTCGGTGAGAGAAAGGTGTTTCGGCGAGTGCTCGTGTGGCGGTAGTGGGAAGGTTGACATTATTTGGGAGAGGCTTACCTTGTTCGGTGGATCCTTGCTTGGGTGTGCTATTTCTTGCTTTCTAGGGTGTCTAGGCCAGTTACCACTGCGGATGGACCGTTGTTCAGCCGCCGGTTTCTGCTGCGGGCTCTAGTTAGTAGACGTGGTGACACTTCGGCTCTGATTCGTCTCCGGGCTTTGATTTGTTTCTCCCCGACTTGTCTGGTTCCTGCGTTACGTCGCTGCTTGTGGCTACTTGTTGTACCCTCTCTCGTTCTCTCGGCCATCTCTTATTAAAGGCAATGATGCGGTCGGAAGGCGGGGGGACGTTTGTACCGTTTTCTCGTCCAGTTACCGCGTACCTTTGCACGATCCAAGGTTAGATGGAGACGGTGGGACGGTGGAGGTTAGCGTAGCAAATTACGCTCTCTCGACATTGTCCGTGGTCGCCGGTGGTTGAAGCAGGCCGGGGGTAGATTAGTTTCCGCCCTCGAGTTTCGTTTTTTCTGCCGGTGGAAACGAAATGTTCCAGTGTACGCCTACACAGCGGGACAGACTGGCTGGTCCGATAATTTTTAAGCGAATCTTCATTTCTCGGTCTCCCGGTTTCGCCCTCGCGTCCAGCGGCACCCAGTGTACCCGGGCTTCGTGTGCTTGTGAATTTGTTTTCTCTCGTCACGCGGTCCGGCACTCGTCGCTGCCTGGGGGGCGTATTCCCTTCGTGTTGGAGACCGTTCTAAAGCCGCAGACGCCCCTGGCCCGTTACCGAAAGGTGTGGAAAAGGGGGAAGTAGTCATGGCCAGTCTGCCTCTGCCGATCTTTCGAGCTTTCGCCGGAGTTAAGGAGTGGAGAGGGTAGGGCGTCTTGCCGCTCGCGGCGAGATGTGTTGCTCTCTTGCTTACTCCAGTTGCTTCGACGGAGGCCTCGACGGAACGACGTGTTGAACGAGGCCGTTTGGAGGTGTTGGTTCCCCTGTTCCAACGCCACTGGCGGTCGCCTCTTCAGAGCCACTGCAGCTGCCCGTCTGCTATATTTCGTGTCACCAGCGACTTTTCGTTTCGGCGAAGGGAACCTGGGGCCCGTCTTGGCTGAACGGCGCCTTTGGTTTTAAACTCTGTCGAGCGTTTCTCGTGGTTTCTCCGAGAGAAGGGAAGGCTATCTGGTTGATCCTGCCAGTGATCATATGCTTGTCTCAAAGCTTAAGCCATGCAAGTCTAAGTTCAGGCTTGTTCCTTTCGGGGAGCGAGCCGAAACTGCGAACGGCTCATTAGTCAGATAAGGTTCCTTGGCTAAAAGCGGGTCGGTTTTAATGGATAACTGTGGTAATTCTAGAGCTAATACATGCAACGTACCGTGGTCCCCGTAGTCTTCTCGTCTCGGGGAAACGGCATTTATTCTCTGGACCAGATCGCCCTAGCCTGCGAAGCTACCGTCAAAAGTAGCGACGGGGCGAAGCGACAAGTGTTGAAATCCGAATAACTGTGCCGATCGCGGGGTCTTTCCGGGCCCCCGACGACTTTGCCATGAAGTGTCTGTCCCATCAATTGGCGATGGTCGGCGACCTGCCTACCACGGTGTTGACGGGTAACGGGGAATCAGGGTTCGATTCCGGAGAGGGAGCCTGCGAAACGGCTACCACCTCCAAGGAGGGCAGCAGGCGCGCAACTTACCCAATCCCGACACGGGGAGGTAGTGACGAAAAATAACGTGGCGGGGCCCTTTCGTGGTCGCCGCGGGCGGAATGAGCGCAATTTAAAAGAGTGTGCGAGGAGCTATTGGAGGGCAAGCCTGGTGCCAGCAGCCGCGGTAATTCCAGCTCCAATAGCCTATATCGGAGTTGCTGCGGTTAAAAAGCTCGTCGTTGGATCTCGGAGGCGGCACGGTCGGGCGCGATACGCTGCGGGTCCGACCGGCGATTTCTCGGCCGTCCCTAACCAGCGCGCGGGGCGAGGTGGACTTCGCGGTCCTGCCTCGTTTTTCTCCTTCGCGGGAGAAAACCCGCCGCATTTTCTGTCTACCTTGAAAAAATTAGAGTGCTAAAGGCAGGCTAAAACCCCGAGCCTGAATATTTCGTGCATGGAATAAGCGGGGATGCTCTTTTCCGGAGGGCGGTCCGACCGACTGGCGACGTCGCTTTCGCTGTCGGTTTCGCCGGAGAGCTAGGATTCGAGAGGAACGGTGGGGGGCGAGCGTACCGGGCGGGGAGAGGTGAAATTTTGTGATCCGCTCGGGACGACTCGAAGCGAAAGCGCTGGCCCCGGACGTCTTCCTTAATCCAGAACGAAGGTGGGTGGAGCAAAGACGATCAGATACCGTCGTAGTACCGACGGTAAACGCTGCCGACCGGGCCGCGGACGAGGCTCGAGAACAGCGGTTATGGACCCGTCCGTGGCGGCTTCGGGCAACCTGAGAGTTTACGGGTTCCGGGGGTAGTATGGTCGCAAGGCTGAAACTTGAAGGAATTGACGGAAGGGCACCACAAGGAGTGGAGCCTGCGGCTTAATTTGACTCAACACGGGGCAACTTACCCGGTCCGGACATCGTCAGGATTGACAGACGCTCGTGCAGTTCTTTCTCGATTCGATGGGTGGTGGTGCATGGCCGTTCGTGGCTGGTGAAGTGAAAAGTCTGGTTTATTCCGCTAACGGGCGAGGCCTCGCCCTTAACTAGTCGGCTCGTGGTTCTCGAATCGTAGTCTCCCTTCGGGGAGCAGGGAGAACATCGGGCGAGTCGCAGCGATTGTCGCTACTTCTTAGGGGGATCCCGAGCAAGCTTAAGCTAGGTGAGAGAGATCAATAACAGGTCAGTGATGCCCTTAGATGTCCGGGGCCGCACGCGCGCTACACTGAAGACGAAAGCGCGAGTGCCTACGGTCTTGGTTTGGTCAGGCCGGGAACCCGCCCCGAGAGGGGAGGTTGGGGCTGTTCCTTCACGGGGGCAGTCTCGCCTACTGCGGGTTAACCGTGCCAATCGTCTTCGTGCTGGGGATCGGGGCTTGCAACTCAGCCCCGTGAACGAGGAATTCCGAGTAGGCGTCCGTCATCAGCTGGCGCCGATTAAGTCCCTGCCTTTTGTACACACCGCCCGTCGCTACCTCCGATAGAATGGCTAAGCGAGGCCGTTGGACTGGGCCTGCTTTCGAGTGGGCCCGGAAAGGCGTTCGAGCTTAATCATTTAGAGGAAGTAAAAGTCGTAACAAGGTTTCCGTAGGTGAACCTGCGGAAGGATCATTACCGTTTTCTTTTCACGCTGGAATTTGCATTCTCTCCTCTGCGAGGAAGGCTTGTTCTTGGCTGTGACTTGACCGAAACTCTTTCGATCGGACGAAAAAGTAGCGTGTAGCAGATGCTAGGAGACCTTGTCCTAGGGTCCTTCGCTTGCTCTCTTGTCGCTCGGTCCACGAGTGGCGAAGCTCTAATTGAAAGAGAGTGCGAGGTTTTACCAGTCTGTGGCGAGGTCTGGCCTCTCTTTTTGCCAAGAAGGCCAGCACCTCGGAATGTCCACCTTTTTTAAGTGCCGGTACGTGTTTTGTTTGGGACCCTCTCCTTTGGTCGGGCGCGACAAAGATCTTTTGTCGACTCGACCCCGGTCTGGGTGCGTTCAAAGAGCTCTTGGTGGAAACGCCAAGCCGCCGGCCACAATTTCCCCTCGGTCGTCTAACCATTTTAATTTTTTCCACACTATCAAGGACACAAATTTGTTGTTGCGAGCCGTCGTTTGTTTCGGCGGCCGTCTCACTTTAAAATGAAACGTTAAACGTACGACCGTAGGCGTTGGATCACTCGGCTCGTGCGTCGATGAAGAGCGCGGCCTGACGCGTTAAGTGATGTGAATTGCAGTGAAGATCATCGACGTCTCGAACGCACATGGCGGCAGCGGGTCCTCCCGCGGCCACGTTCGTCCGAGGGCCGGCAGGAAAAACTCTCCAAGACTGGGAGTCGCGACTGGGTACGAGGGGCGTTTCGGCGCCTTTGTGTCCCCGAGTCCCGTCTCCTTAAATGTAGACCGTTTTGTAAAAAAACGTTCAGATTTTTTTGGACGAAGCGGCTGGAGGATAAAATCTTGCAAAGAGTCGTTGGGAGGTTGACTGATTAGATAAAAGGGACCCGTTACGGCGGTAAACTTTTGCTTTTCTTTCTCTCTCTCGCGGATCTTCGTACTTTCCCCCCACTTAGCCGTTCTCGCCTGGTGCTCTGCTAGGCGGTCAAAGAACGGCGAACCGGGGACGGAAGGAAAGAGATCTCGCCGAGAACACGTGAGGTCACCTCGAAGCTCATTTGAAAAAAGACGACTGTTTCGCAAATTTATCTTCCTCCGCTTTTAATTTTTTTTGCAAGGCAAACTCGAGAAGGGTTAAAATACTTCTTATCACCGGCCTCGGATCGAGCGAGATTACCCGCTGAACTTAAGCATATCACTAAGCGGAGGAAAAGAAACCAACCGGGATTCCCTCAGTAGCGGCGAGCGAAGCGGGAAAAGCCCATCGCCGAATCCCCCGTCGGACCTCGGCGGTTTGGGAACTGTGGCGTAAGGGTCCGACTCGTCGGGCGTCTGACCGTCCGAACAAGTCCCGCGGGACAGGTGTGCTCCCAGAGTGGGTGTGAGGCCTTTAGTTCGGTCTGGGTCTTCTGCTCGGCGCAGTCGGTACCTGAGAGTCGAGTTGCTTGGGATCGCAGCTCAAAGTGGGTGGTAAGCTCCATCTAAGGCTAAATACTTGCACGAGTCCGATAGCGAACAAGTACCGTGAGGGAAAGTTGAAAAGAACTTTGAAGAGAGAGTTCAAGAGACCGTGAAAGCGCCTACGGGCAAACGGGTGGAACCGCCGGTGCGATCAGTGGAATCCAGCTCGTCGGGCAGGCGGCTCGTGGTGGCGGCGTAGACTTGTCCTTCTCGGAGGACGGGCTCGTCGTTGTCAGAGGGTTCGTCCCCGTCGGCGTATCTTCCGCTGTGTCGCGAGTCGCGACCGGCTCGAAGTGCTTCGTTTCGGTTGGTGTCAGGCGAGGAGCGCGCTCACGCGTTGCATCTGTCTTCGGACTGCCTGCGCTGGTCGGTATCACAGCGAACGTAGCTTCGGGCCGAGGAACGGCCCCGTTCTCGCTCCCGACTAAGTCTCCCGGCGACGTCGCGGCTGTCTTGACTGCCTCTCTGAGGCTTAACAGTGCAAGTGCGGTCGCTCGGTCGGCGTCGGCGAGGCGGCGGGCATTGGAGGACGGTTTAGAGGGTCCGCGGCTGGCCGTGGCGGCACTCTTCCCGACCCGTCTTGAAACACGGACCAAGGAGTCTAACGTGAGCGCGAGTCACAGGGAAAAACACTCCCTTGGGGCGCAGCGAAAGCGATGTGGTCCGATCCTCTCTCGGGTGAGGGGGGCGCAGGACCGGCCCGTCGGGGGTTGTTACGGCCTCGGCGGAGCAAGAGCGCTCGCGTTGGGACCCGAAAGATGGTGAACTAGGCCCGAGCGGGACGAAGCCGGGAGAAATGCTGGTGGAGGTCCTAAGTGGTTCTGACGCGCAAATCGATCACGGAACTTGGGCGTAGGGGCGAAAGACTAATCGAACCATCTAGTAGCTGGTTCCCTCCGAAGTTTCCCCCAGGATAGCTGGCGCTCGCCGAGACAGTTTCGTCCGGTAAAGCGAATGATTAGAGGAGTCCGTGCCGAAATGGCGTGGAGCTATTGTCAAACTTTGAACGGGCGAGAAGGGGTGCCTACCGCTCGATCTGGGAGGCTCGGCCCCCGTCGAAATGTACGAGTGCCAAGTGGGCCACTTTTGGTAAGCAGAACTGGCGCTGTGGGATGAACCAAACGCCGGGTTAAGGCGCCCGATCGTCACGCTCAGCAGAACCCACAAAAGGCGTCCATCGGTAAAGACAG
The DNA here is from genome assembly GCA_029955415.1 of Lottia scabra. NCBI lineage: Eukaryota > Metazoa > Mollusca > Gastropoda > Lottiidae > Lottia > Lottia scabra. Next base: position 4,420 of record JARJEI010000137.1, on the reverse strand, counting down.
CAGGACGGTGACCATGGAAGTCGGTATCCGCCAAGGAGTGTGTAACAACTCACCTGCCGAATTGGTGGGCCCTGAAAATGGATGGCGCTGTAGCGTGCAGCCTACACCCGGCCGTCTCGGCAATTTTCTCCGGCCTGCCGGTAGAGACTGACCGAAGCCGAGACGAGTAGGAGGGTCGCCGCGGTCAGCGCTGAAGCCTTAGACGCGAGTCTGGGTGTAGCGGCCGCGGGTGCCGATCTTGGTGGTAGTAGCAAATATTCGAGCGAGAACCTCGAAGGCCGAAGTGGAGAAGGGTTCCGCGTTGCTCCTTCGATCGGCCGCGGGTTAGTCGGTCCTAAGGCCTGGGAGAAATCCTACGGGAAGCGGGACGTTTTTAATTATCTAAAAATTAGTCTCACCCAATGCACGGGCCGAAAGGGAAACGGGTTAGGATTCCCGTACCCGAAGGCGGAGCACAAGCGGCGACGCAAAGAAGGTCGGATACACCGTCGGGAGAGTCGAGAAGAGTTAACTTTTCTTTTTGAGGTGCGCTCGCTGACCCTGGAAGCGGTTCTGCCGGAGATAGGGAGCGAGAGCAATCAACTTTATCCGCAAAGCCGGCTCCAGCGGGGGCCTGTTCGGCTACGACTCGACGGTCCTTGAAACTCCGACGGCTAAACTTTTTTCCTTTGTGTAAAAAAATGTGTTCGCTCTCGCCTCGGGCCGTACCTCAATCCGCCGCAGGTCTCCAAGGTTCGCAGCCTCTGGTCGATAGAACAATGTAGGTAAGGGAAGTCGGCAAAATGGATCCGTAACTTCGGGAGAAGGATTGGCTCTGAGGGCCGAGCGACCCGCTGCTAGCTTCGGAAGAGGGAATCATAGAGCGGGAGTCCGCGAGGTGGCATATTAATTTGGACTTGGGCGCACCGAACGGCGAACGTTCTACCCTCGGAAGGGCAGGCGGACGGAGCGGGGTAGGGGTGACTCTCCCCGTTTTCGGCACGGGCGCGAGGAACGGCTCGATCAGAACTGGCACGGTCCGGGGGAATCCGACTGTTTAGTAAAAACATAGCGTTTCGAAGGCCGGAGATCGGTGTTGACGGAACGTGATTTCTGCCCAGTGCTCTGAATGTCACGGTGAAGAAATTTACGGAAGCGCGGGTAAACGGCGGGAGTAACTATGACTCTCTTAAGGTAGCCAAATGCCTCGTCATGTAATTAGTGACGCGCATGAATGGATTAACGAGATTCCCACTGTCCCTATCTACTATCTAGCGAAGCCACAGCCGGAGGAACGGGTCCGGGGCTGTCAGCGGGGAAAGAAGACCCTGTTGAGCTTGATTCGCGATTGGCTTGGTTGGGCGAGAGCGCAGGTGTAGCTTAGGTGGGATTGCTTTACGGCGCAAGTGAAAGACCACTACTGCGTTCCTCGTTCAACTCACTCGATGAGGACCACGAGAGCGGCCGCATTCGGGGCGGTGTCGGCGAGCGCAAGGTGCTAAGCGAGGGGTCCCCCGCGCTAAGGGCGCTCTGTCGGTTTCGGCCGGCGGGGTGTTCTGCGGGACCAGGTCTCTCGCGAGGGCGATCGAGGACAGAGTCAGTTCTGAATTTAACTGGGGCGGTGTGCCCGCGAAACTCTAGCGCGGGCGCCCCAAGGCCAGCTTCAGAAGGGGGAGAAACCCTTGGTAGAGCGAAAGGGCAAATGCTGGCTTGAGGATGCTTTTCAGTAGGAGGGATCCGTGTGAAAGCAAGGCCTATCGATCCTTTTGTGTCGCCCTTAGGGCGACGATGGGAGAGCTCTATTTTTACTGCTTCCCGCAAGAGGTGTCAGAAAAGTTACCACAGGGATAACTGGCTTGTGGCAGCCAAGCGTTCTTAGCGACGTTGCTTTTTGATCCTTCGATGTCGGCTCTTCCTATCATTGCGAAGCAGAATTCGCCAAGCGTTGGATTGTTCACCCACCAACAGGGAACGTGAGCTGGGTTTAGACCGTCGTGAGACAGGTTAGTTTTACCCTACTGGTAGGGAACTCTTTACGAACGAGCGGCTACGAGCGGGTAGGACTGACTAGTACGAGAGGAACGTTGGTCCGGGATTGAAAGCGTTGGTGCTTGGTGGTTTATTGCCATTGGGGCTTTGCCTTTGTCCTGGGGCTTACGGCTGAACGCCTCTAAGCCGGAATCCCGTCCCACGACGTCCGCGTCTGCTTTTCCGAGACGGGCGACAGAACGATTAGGCCCCTCCTCGCTCTTCCCGAGTGAATGGGGTGGTGTGTGTCCGACCTGTATATTTCGGCAGGTGTCTTTCGAAAGCAGGAAAATCTGCTTGCAGACGACTTGGGTTTGTGCGAGTCGGGGTGTCGTACTCGGTAGAGCGGCCTGTTGTGGCTGCGATGCGTTGAGACTTGTCCCTCGACTAGGAGATTTGTCCGCAACTAGACGGACGGAGCTCTCTCCTCTTTTTTAATTTTTTCTCTCTTGTATCTCAAAAAGAGTTTGAAACATACCTACTTTGTTCGAGACACTTTGCCTCGACGACCGACCGCCGCCTGCTTCGGACCCCCTGTTTGAAAAGTTTGCAAAGAAAGAAAGAAAGAAAGAAAGGCAGGCAAGCGTAGGCAAGACGAGACGGCACGAGCGAACTTGCTCGTCGAAATGGCCGTGCTCGGATGGCCGCGCCGACACACTAGGTCTGGATTTTCTAGAGTTGGACGGTGGTTTGTAATTCATGCCCGCTCGCTAGAAGAGGCCAAGTACTCTGTATTTTCTAGAGATGGACGAGGGTGTACCTGAAGCCCGCTCGCTCGCTCAACTCGCTCGCTGGTAGGGTTCACCGGCGGTGGGACTCGTAGCGACGACAGAGAGAGGGAGAGAAGGAGAGGCAGGGAGGCAGGCAGGCAGGCAGGCAACTAGAAGAGGCCAAGTACTCTGTATTTTCTAGAGTTGGACGAGGGTGTACCTGAAGCCCGCTCGATGGTAGAGTTCACCGACAATGGGAGAGGAGAGGAGAGGAGAGGAGAGGGAGGGAGGGAGGGAGGGAGGGAGGGAGGGAGGGAGGGAGGGAGGGAGGGAGGGAGCGAGCGAAGCAAGCAGGTGGCTGGCTGGCTGGCTGGCTGGCGCGATCGTTTGCTCGTCGAAATGGCCGTGCTCGGATGGCCGCGCCGACACTAGGTCTTGATTTTCTAGAGTTGGACGGTGGTGTGTAATTCATGCCCGCTAGACGAGGCCAAGTACTCTGTATTTTCTAGAGTTGGACGAGGGTGTACCTGAAGCCCGCTCACTCGCTCGCTGGCAGGGTTCACCGACGGTGGGACAGAGGAAAAGCAACTTTGGGTGGGTGGTTTGGCTGGCTGGCGCTCGGCTCGATCGTTTGCTCGGCGAAATGGCCGTGCTCGGTGGAGAATGATCTAGTGTGTAAAGCGACGTGGTGACATACCCCTCCACATGTTTTGAGACTCTATCTCGGCCGCGACCGACTGGCCGATCAAGCGCGTGCACGGGCAGAGAGGAGAGTAGAGAGAGCCGACAGCGAGGTGTACTGTACCTGTGAAAATAATTTTTTTTTTTTTTCTTGTCCGTCCACCGGGAGACTAAAGCGGCGATAGTGTCGAGGAAAGTGGCGCCCGGCTATCGCCAGCTCCTCGAAATCGCCGCACTCGATGGAGCCCAATCTAGTGTGTAAAGCGAGGTTGTGACATACCCCAAATTTTTGAGACTCTACCTCGGCCGCGACCGACTGGCCGACCAAGCGCGAGTACGGGGAGAGAGGAGAGGTTGAGAGCAGAGCGGGCCGGGCCGACAGCGTGGTGTACTGTCCCTGTTGCAAGAAAATGAAAAAAAAAAAAAAAAAAAAAAAAAAAAAAATTCTTCAATTCGCGCACCGGGAGTCTTAGCAACGACAGAACCGAGGAAGTGGCGCCTGGCTATCGTCAGCACCTCGAAATCGCCGTACTAGGTGGAGCCCAATCTTTTGTGTAATACCCACATTTTTTTTTAGACTCTACCTCGGCCGCGACCGACTGGCCGACATAGCGCGTGCACGGGGAAGAGAAGAGAGGAGAGCGAACCGTTAACGTGGTGTACTGTCCCTGTTGCAAGAAAAAGAAAAAAAAAAAAAAAAAAAAAAAAAAAATTCTCCAGTCCGCCCACCGGGAGTCTTAGCGGTGACAGAATCGAGGAAGTGGCGCCCGGCTATCGTCAGCTTCTCGAAATCGCCGTACTCGGTGAAGCCCAATCTAGTGTGTAAAGCGAGGTTGTGACATACCCATATTTTTGAGACTCTACCTCGGCCGCGACCGACTGGCCGATAAGCGCGTGAGCGACACCAGTGGTGTCTTCCCGTCGCGTGTGTAGAAAAAGGAGAGAGAGAGAGAGAATTTTTTTTTTTTTTTTTTCCCCTTCCTTCGGACTGACCACCGGGTGATGTAGCCGCGATAGAGGCG
>JARJEI010000136.1:0-25987 GCA_029955415.1 Lottia scabra | reverse complement strand
AGAGTCCTAGAGAGGCCAAAAACTCGATTTGCAGGTTTTTGTTGCACTTTTCTGAAAATCTATGGGCTAATAGATATTGACGAATTGGGGTTTGTGCCGAAATTTGGGCGCTGTAGGCCTGTAACTTCCCGAGATATGGGCATTTTGGTCTACCGTGACGTAGAGCCATTGTTCAGCTATTTCCTTATACAAAGCGCAGAACTTCAAAACTCGATGTTTTACGTTAGCAACGGTTTAGAAAAGTGGTTTTAAAGCCGAAAATGGTTGAGAATCCGCCATTTTTGATCGATTTTGTCAGAAAAATTTCACTTTTGGACCAAAAAAAAAATTTTTGGTTCTCGCTCAATTTCACTTGTTAGAGTCCTAGAGAGGCCAAAAACTCGATTTGCAGGTTTTTGTTGCACTTTTCTGAAAATCTATGGGCTAATAGATATTGACGAATTGGGGTTTGTGCCGAAATTTGGGCGCTGTAGGCCTGTAACTTCCCGAGATATGGGCATTTTGGTCTACCGTGACGTAGAGCCATTGTTCAGCTATTTCCTTATACAAAGCGCAGAACTTCAAAACTCGATGTTTTACGTTAGCAACGGTTTAGAAAAGTGGTTTTAAAGCCGAAAATGGTTGAGAATCCGCCATTTTTGATCGATTTTGTCAGAAAAATTTCACTTTTGGACCAAAAAAAAAAATTTTTGGTTCTCGCTCAATTTCACTTGTTAGAGTCCTAGAGAGGCCAAAAACTCGATTTGCAGGTTTTTGTTGCACTTTGCTGAAAATCTATGGGCTAATAGATATTGACGAATTGGGGTTTGTGCCGAAATTTGGGCGCTGTAGGCCTGTAACTTCCCGAGATATGGGCATTTTGGTCTACCGTGACGTAGAGCCATTGTTCAGCTATTTCCTTATACAAAGCGCAGAACTTCAAAACTCGATGTTTTACGTTAGCAACGGTTTAGAAAAGTGGTTTTAAAGCCGAAAATGGTTGAGAATCCGCCATTTTTGATCGATTTTGTCAGAAAAATTTCACTTTTGGACCAAAAAAAAAATTTTTGGTTCTCGCTCAATTTCACTTGTTAGAGTCCTAGAGAGGCCAAAAACTCGATTTGCAGGTTTTTGTTGCACTTTTCTGAAAATCTATGGGCTAATAGATATTGACGAATTGGGGTTTGTGCCGAAATTTGGGCGCTGTAGGCCTGTAACTTCCCGAGATATGGGCATTTTGGTCTACCGTGACGTAGAGCCATTGTTCAGCTATTTCCTTATACAAAGCGCAGAACTTCAAAACTCGATGTTTTACGTTAGCAACGGTTTAGAAAAGTGGTTTTAAAGCCGAAAATGGTTGAGAATCCGCCATTTTTGATCGATTTTGTCAGAAAAATTTCACTTTTGGACCAAAAAAAAAAATTTTTGGTTCTCGCTCAATTTCACTTGTTAGAGTCCTAGAGAGGCCAAAAACTCGATTTGCAGGTTTTTGTTGCACTTTTCTGAAAATCTATGGGCTAATAGATATTGACGAATTGGGGTTTGTGCCGAAATTTGGGCGCTGTAGGCCTGTAACTTCCCGAGATATGGGCATTTTGGTCTACCGTGACGTAGAGCCATTGTTCAGCTATTTCCTTATACAAAGCGCAGAACTTCAAAACTCGATGTTTTACGTTAGCAACGGTTTAGAAAAGTGGTTTTAAAGCCGAAAATGGTTGAGAATCCGCCATTTTTGATCGATTTTGTCAGAAAAATTTCACTTTTGGACCAAAAAAAAAATTTTTGGTTCTCGCTCAATTTCACTTGTTAGAGTCCTAGAGAGGCCAAAAACTCGATTTGCAGGTTTTTGTTGCACTTTTCTGAAAATCTATGGGCTAATAGATATTGACGAATTGGGGTTTGTGCCGAAATTTGGGCGCTGTAGGCCTGTAACTTCCCGAGATATGGGCATTTTGGTCTACCGTGACGTAGAGCCATTGTTCAGCTATTTCCTTATACAAAGCGCAGAACTTCAAAACTCGATGTTTTACGTTAGCAACGGTTTAGAAAAGTGGTTTTAAAGCCGAAAATGGTTGAGAATCCGCCATTTTTGATCGATTTTGTCAGAAAAATTTCACTTTTGGACCAAAAAAAAAAATTTTTGGTTCTCGCTCAATTTCACTTGTTAGAGTCCTAGAGAGGCCAAAAACTCGATTTGCAGGTTTTTGTTGCACTTTTCTGAAAATCTATGGGCTAATAGATATTGACGAATTGGGGTTTGTGCCGAAATTTGGGCGCTGTAGGCCTGTAACTTCCCGAGATATGGGCATTTTGGTCTACCGTGACGTAGAGCCAGTGTTCAGCTATTTCCTTATACAAAGCGCAGAACTTCAAAACTCGATGTTTTACGTTAGCAACGGTTTAGAAAAGTGGTTTTAAAGCCGAAAATGGTTGAGAATCCGCCATTTTTGATCGATTTTGTCAGAAAAATTTCACTTTTGGACCAAAAAAAAAATTTTTGGTTCTCGCTCAATTTCACTTGTTAGAGTCCTAGAGAGGCCAAAAACTCGATTTGCAGGTTTTTGTTGCACTTTTCTGAAAATCTATGGGCTAATAGATATTGACGAATTGGGGTTTGTGCCGAAATTTGGGCGCTGTAGGCCTGTAACTTCCCGAGATATGGGCATTTTGGTCTACCGTGACGTAGAGCCATTGTTCAGCTATTTCCTTATACAAAGCGCAGAACTTCAAAACTCGATGTTTTACGTTAGCAACGGTTTAGAAAAGTGGTTTTAAAGCCGAAAATGGTTGAGAATCCGCCATTTTTGATCGATTTTGTCAGAAAAATTTCACTTTTGGACCAAAAAAAAAATTTTTGGTTCTCGCTCAATTTCACTTGTTAGAGTCCTAGAGAGGCCAAAAACTCGATTTGCAGGTTTTTGTTGCACTTTTCTGAAAATCTATGGGCTAATAGATATTGACGAATTGGGGTTTGTGCCGAAATTTGGGCGCTGTAGGCCTGTAACTTCCCGAGATATGGGCATTTTGGTCTACCGTGACGTAGAGCCATTGTTCAGCTATTTCCTTATACAAAGCGCAGAACTTCAAAACTCGATGTTTTACGTTAGCAACGGTTTAGAAAAGTGGTTTTAAAGCCGAAAATGGTTGAGAATCCGCCATTTTTGATCGATTTTGTCAGAAAAATTTCACTTTTGGACCAAAAAAAAAATTTTTGGTTCTCGCTCAATTTCACTTGTTAGAGTCCTAGAGAGGCCAAACACTCGATTTGCAGGTTTTTGTTGCACTTTTCTGAAAATCTATGGGCTAATAGATATTGACGAATTGGGGTTTGTGCCGAAATTTGGGCGCTGTAGGCCTGTAACTTCCCGAGATATGGGCATTTTGGTCTACCGTAGAGCCATTGTTCAGCTATTTCCTTATACAAAGCGCAGAACTTCAAAACTCGATGTTTTACGTTAGCAACGGTTTAGAAAAGTGGTTTTAAAGCCGAAAATGGTTGAGAATCCGCCATTTTTGATCGATTTTGTCAGAAAAATTTCACTTTTGGACCAAAAAAAAATTTTTGGTTCTCGCTCAATTTCACTTGTTAGAGTCCTAGAGAGGCCAAAAACTCGATTTGCAGGTTTTTGTTGCACTTTTCTGAAAATCTATGGGCTAATAGATATTGACGAATTGGGGTTTGTGCCGAAATTTGGGCGCTGTAGGCCTGTAACTTCCCGAGATATGGGCATTTTGGTCTACCGTGACGTAGAGCCATTGTTCAGCTATTTCCTTATACAAAGCGCAGAACTTCAAAACTCGATGTTTTACGTTAGCAACGGTTTAGAAAAGTGGTTTTAAAGCCGAAAATGGTTGAGAATCCGCCATTTTTGATCGATTTTGTCAGAAAAATTTCACTTTTGGACCAAAAAAAAAATTTTTGGTTCTCGCTCAATTTCACTTGTTAGAGTCCTAGAGAGGCCAAAAACTCGATTTGCAGGTTTTTGTTGCACTTTTCTGAAAATCTATGGGCTAATAGATATTGACGAATTGGGGTTTGTGCCGAAATTTGGGCGCTGTAGGCCTGTAACTTCCCGAGATATGGGCATTTTGGTCTACCGTGACGTAGAGCCATTGTTCAGCTATTTCCTTATACAAAGCGCGGAACTTCAAAACTCGATGTTTTACGTTAGCAACGGTTTAGAAAAGTGGTTTTAAAGCCGAAAATGGTTGAGAATCCGCCATTTTTGATCGATTTTGTCAGAAAAATTTCACTTTTGGACCAAAAAAAAAATTTTTGGTTCTCGCTCAATTTCACTTGTTAGAGTCCTAGAGAGGCCAAAAACTCGATTTGCAGGTTTTTGTTGCACTTTTCTGAAAATCTATGGGCTAATAGATATTGACGAATTGGGGTTTGTGCCGAAATTTGGGCGCTGTAGGCCTGTAACTTCCCGAGATATGGGCATTTTGGTCTACCGTGACGTAGAGCCATTGTTCAGCTATTTCCTTATACAAAGCGCAGAACTTCAAAACTCGATGTTTTACGTTAGCAACGGTTTAGAAAAGTGGTTTTAAAGCCGAAAATGGTTGAGAATCCGCCATTTTTGATCGATTTTGTCAGAAAAATTTCACTTTTGGACCAAAAAAAAAATTTTTGGTTCTCGCTCAATTTCACTTGTTAGAGTCCTAGAGAGGCCAAAAACTCGATTTGCAGGTTTTTGTTGCACTTTTCTGAAAATCTATGGGCTAATAGATATTGACGAATTGGGGTTTGTGCCGAAATTTGGGCGCTGTAGGCCTGTAACTTCCCGAGATATGGGCATTTTGGTCTACCGTGACGTAGAGCCATTGTTCAGCTATTTCCTTATACAAAGCGCAGAACTTCAAAACTCGATGTTTTACGTTAGCAACGGTTTAGAAAAGTGGTTTTAAAGCCGAAAATGGTTGAGAATCCTTCATTTTTGATCGATTTTGTCAGAAAAATTTCACTTTTGGACCAAAAAAAAAATTTTTGGTTCTCGCTCAATTTCACTTGTTAGAGTCCTAGAGAGGCCAAAAACTCGATTTGCAGGTTTTTGTTGCACTTTTCTGAAAATCTATGGGCTAATAGATATTGATGAATTGGGGTTTGTGCCGAAATTTGGGCGCTGTAGGCCTGTAACTTCCCGAGATATGGGCATTTTGGTCTACCGTGACGTAGAGCCATTGTTCAGCTATTTCCTTATACAAAGCGCAGAACTTCAAAACTCGATGTTTTACGTTAGCAACGGTTTAGAAAAGTGGTTTTAAAGCCGAAAATGGTTGAGAATCCGCCATTTTTGATCGATTTTGTCAGAAAAATTTCACTTTTGGACCAAAAAAAAAATTTTTGGTTCTCGCTCAATTTCACTTGTTAGAGTCCTAGAGAGGCCAAAAACTCGATTTGCAGGTTTTTGTTGCACTTTTCTGAAAATCTATGGGCTAATAGATATTGACGAATTGGGGTTTGTGCCGAAATTTGGGCGCTGTAGGCCTGTAACTTCCCGAGATATGGGCATTTTGGTCTACCGTGACGTAGAGCCATTGTTCAGCTATTTCCTTATACAAAGCGCAGAACTTCAAAACTCGATGTTTTACGTTAGCAACGGTTTAGAAAAGTGGTTTTAAAGCCGAAAATGGTTGAGAATCCGCCATTTTTGATCGATTTTGTCAGAAAAATTTCACTTTTGGACCAAAAAAAAAATTTTTGGTTCTCGCTCAATTTCACTTGTTAGAGTCCTAGAGAGGCCAAAAACTCGATTTGCAGGTTTTTGTTGCACTTTTCTGAAAATCTATGGGCTAATAGATATTGACGAATTGGGGTTTGTGCCGAAATTTGGGCGCTGTAGGCCTGTAACTTCCCGAGATATGGGCATTTTGGTCTACCGTGACGTAGAGCCATTGTTCAGCTATTTCCTTATACAAAGCGCAGAACTTCAAAACTCGATGTTTTACGTTAGCAACGGTTTAGAAAAGTGGTTTTAAAGCCGAAAATGGTTGAGAATCCGCCATTTTTGATCGATTTTGTCAGAAAAAATTTCACTTTTGGACCAAAAAAAAAATTTTTGGTTCTCGCTCAATTTCACTTGTTAGAGTCCTAGAGAGGCCAAAAACTCGATTTGCAGGTTTTTGTTGCACTTTTCTGAAAATCTATGGGCTAATAGATATTGACGAATTGGGGTTTGTGCCGAAATTTGGGCGCTGTAGGCCTGTAACTTCCCGAGATATGGGCATTTTGGTCTACCGTGACGTAGAGCCATTGTTCAGCTATTTCCTTATACAAAGCGCAGAACTTCAAAACTCGATGTTTTACGTTAGCAACGGTTTAGAAAAGTGGTTTTAAAGCCGAAAATGGTTGAGAATCCGCCATTTTTGATCGATTTTGTCAGAAAAATTTCACTTTTGGACCAAAAAAAAAATTTTTGGTTCTCGCTCAATTTCACTTGTTAGAGTCCTAGAGAGGCCAAAAACTCGATTTGCAGGTTTTTGTTGCACTTTTCTGAAAATCTATGGGCTAATAGATATTGACGAATTGGGGTTTGTGCCGAAATTTGGGCGTTGTAGGCCTGTAACTTCCCGAGATATGGGCATTTTGGTCTACCGTGACGTAGAGCCATTGTTCAGCTATTTCCTTATACAAAGCGCAGAACTTCAAAACTCGATGTTTTACGTTAGCAACGGTTTAGAAAAGTGGTTTTAAAGCCGAAAATGGTTGAGAATCCGCCATTTTTGATCGATTTTGTCAGAAAAATTTCACTTTTGGACCCAAAAAAAAATTTTTGGTTCTCGCTCAATTTCACTTGTTAGAGTCCTAGAGAGGCCAAAAACTCGATTTGCAGGTTTTTGTTGCACTTTTCTGAAAATCTATGGGCTAATAGATATTGACGAATTGGGGTTTGTGCCGAAATTTGGGCGCTGTAGGCCTGTAACTTCCCGAGATATGGGCATTTTGGTCTACCGTGACGTAGAGCCATTGTTAAGCTATTTCCTTATACAAAGCGCAGAACTTCAAAACTCGATGTTTTTCGTTAGCAACGGTTTAGAAAAGTGGTTTTAAAGCCGAAAATGGTTGAGAATCCGCCATTTTTGATCGATTTTGTCAGAAAAATTTCACTTTTGGACCCAAAAAAAAAATTTTGGTTCTCGCTCAATTTCACTTGTTAGAGTCCTAGATAGGCCAAAAACTCGATTTGCAGGTTTTTGTTGCACTTTTATGAAAATCTATGGGCTAATAGATATTGATGAATTGGGGTTTGTGCCGAAATTTGGGCGCTGTAGGCCTGTAACTTCCCGAGATATGGGCATTTTGGTCTACCGTGACGTAGAGCCATTGTTAAGCTATTTCCTTATACAAAGCGCAGAACTTCAAAACTCGATGTTTTTCGTTAGCAACGGTTTAGAAAAGTGGTTTTAAAGCCGAAAATGGTTGAGAATCCGCCATTTCTGATCGATTTTGTCAGAAAAATTTCACTTTTGGACCCAAAAAAAAATTTTTGGTTCTCGCTCAATTTCACTTGTTAGAGTCCTAGAGAGGCCAAAAACTCGATTTGCAGGTTTTTGTTGCACTTTTCTGAAAATCTACGGGCTAATAGATATTGACGAATTGGGGTTTGTGCCGAAATTTGGGCGCTGTAGTCCTGTAACTTCCCGAGATATGGGCATTTTGGTCTACCGTGACGTAGAGCCATTGTTAAGCTATTTCCTTATACAAAGCGCAGAACTTCAAAACTCGATGTTTTTCGTTAGCAACGGTTTAGAAAAGTGGTTTTAAAGCCGAAAATGGTTGAGAATCCGCCATTTTTGATCGATTTTGTCAGAAAAATTTCACTTTTGGACCAAAAAAAAAATTGTTGGTTCTCGCTCAATTTCACTTGTTAGAGTCCTAGAGAGGCCAAAAACTCGATTTGCAGGTTTTTGTTGCACTTTTATGAAAATCTATGGGCTAATAGATATGGACGAATTGGGGTTTGTGCCGAAATTTGGGCGCTGTAGGCCTGTAACTTCCCGAGATATGGGCATTTTGGTCTTCCGTGACGTAGAGCCATTGTTAAGCTATTTCCTTATACAAAGCGCAGAACTTCAAAACTCGATGTTTTTCGTTAGCAACGGTTTAGAAAAGTGGTTTTAAAGCCGAAAATGGTTGAGAATCCGCCATTTTTGTCCTAGAGGACACAGGTACAGTATTTACCCAATGATTGAATCATCATTTTTAACAAAATCATATCTACCGTTATATCAACTGTTATCGATCGACGCGATTGTCGATTCAATAGATTGTTGTTGATAAAATACTCAATTGATACTATCTATCATAGTTGATTCAACCGTGTCAACTCTGCTAACTCTAGAGATGGGCACTCGATCGACACTATCGTTCACGATCGACACGATCTATCACAGTTGATTCAACCGTGTCAACTCTGCTAACTCTAGAGATGGGCATTCGATCGACACTATCGTTCACGATCGACACGATCTATCACAGTTGATTCAACCGTGTCAACTCTACTAACTCTAGAGATGGGCACTCGATCGACACTATCGTTCACGATCGACACGATCTATCACAGTTGATTCAACTGTGTCAACTCTACTAACTCTAGAGATGGGCACTCGATCGACACTATCGTTCACGATCGACACGATCTATCACAGTTGATTCAACCGTGTCAACTCTGCTAACTCTAGAGATGGGCACTCGATCGACACTATCGTTCACGATCGACACGATCTATCACAGTTGATTCAACCGTGTCAACTCTACTAACTCTAGAGATGGGCACTCGATCGACACTATCGTTCACGATCGACACGATCTATCACAGTTGATTCAACCGTGTCAACTCTACTAACTCTAGAGATGGGCACTCGATCGACACTATCGTTCACGATCGACACGATCTATCACAGTTGATTCAACCGTGTCAACTCTGCTAACTCTAGAGATGGGCACTCGATCGACACTATCGTTCACGATCGACACGATCTATCACAGTTGATTCAACCGTGTCAACTCTACTAACTCTAGAGATGGGCACTCGATCGACACTATCGTTCACGATCGACACGATCTATCACAGTTGATTTAACCGTGTCTACTCTACTAACTCTAGAGATGGGCACTCGATCGACACTATCGTTCACGATCGACACGATCTATCACAGTTGATTTAACCGTGTCTACTCTACTAACTCTAGAGATGGGCACTCGATCGACACTATCGTTCACGATCGACACGATCTATCACAGTTGATTTAACCGTGTCTACTCTACTAACTCTAGAGATGGGCACTCGATCGACACTATCGTTCACGATCGACACGATCTATCACAGTTGATTTAACCGTGTCTACTTTTCTAATTATAGAGATGGGCACTCGATCGACACTATCGTTCACGATCGTGTCGATCTATCACAGTTGATTCAACCGTGTCTACTCTTCTAACTATCTATCACAGTTGATTCAACCGTGTCAACTCTGCTAACTCTAGAGATGGGCATTCGATCGACACTATCGTTCACGATCGACACGATCTATCACAGTTGATTCAACCGTGTCAACTCTACTAACTCTAGAGATGGGCACTCGATCGACACTATCGTTCACGATCGACACGATCTATCACAGTTGATTCAACCGTGTCAACTCTACTAACTCTAGAGATGGGCACTCGATCGACACTATCGTTCACGATCGACACGATCTATCACAGTTGATTCAACCGTGTCAACTCTGCTAACTCTAGAGATGGGCACTCGATCGACACTATCGTTCACGATCGACACGATCTATCACAGTTGATTCAACCGTGTCAACTCTACTAACTCTAGAGATGGGCACTCGATCGACACTATCGTTCACGATCGACACGATCTATCACAGTTGATTCAACCGTGTCAACTCTACTAACTCTAGAGATGGGCACTCGATCGACACTATCGTTCACGATCGACACGATCTATCACAGTTGATTCAACCGTGTCAACTCTGCTAACTCTAGAGATGGGCACTCGATCGACACTATCGTTCACGATCGACACGATCTATCACAGTTGATTCAACCGTGTCAACTCTGCTAACTCTAGAGATGGGCACTCGATCGACACTATCGTTCACGATCGACACGATCTATCACAGTTGATTCAACCGTGTCAACTCTACTAACTCTAGAGATGGGCACTCGATCGACACTATCGTTCACGATCGACACGATCTATCACAGTTGATTTAACCGTGTCTACTCTACTAACTCTAGAGATGGGCACTCGATCGACACTATCGTTCACGATCGACACGATCTATCACAGTTGATTTAACCGTGTCTACTCTACTAACTCTAGAGATGGGCACTCGATCGACACTATCGTTCACGATCGACACGATCTATCACAGTTGATTTAACCGTGTCTACTCTACTAACTCTAGAGATGGGCACTCGATCGACACTATCGTTCACGATCGACACGATCTATCACAGTTGATTTAACCGTGTCTACTTTTCTAATTATAGAGATGGGCACTCGATCGACACTATCGTTCACGATCGACACGATCTATCACAGTTGATTCAACCGTGTCAACTCTGCTAACTCTAGAGATGGGCACTCGATCGACACTATCGTTCACGATCGACACGATCTATCACAGTTGATTCAACCGTGTCAACTCTACTAACTCTAGAGATGGGCACTCGATCGACACTATCGTTCACGATCGACACGATCTATCACAGTTGATTCAACCGTGTCAACTCTACTAACTCTAGAGATGGGCACTCGATCGACACTATCGTTCACGATCGACACGATCTATCACAGTTGATTCAACCGTGTCAACTCTGCTAACTCTAGAGATGGGCACTCGATCGACACTATCGTTCACGATCGACACGATCTATCACAGTTGATTCAACCGTGTCAACTCTGCTAACTCTATAGATGTGTACTCGATCGACACTATCGTTCTCGATCGACACGATCTATCATAGTTGATTCAACCGTGTCTACTCTGCTAACTGCAATGACGAGCGTTCTATCACGATCAATCATAACTATTATGTCAACTCTCATAACTGTAGAGACAATCGCTCGCTGGACATTTTTTAATTTTTTCAATTCGACAATTTGGCATTTTCGAGAATAATTCTGGGATTGATATTAATTGTTTTTGAATCAACGCTTTACCACCAATCATAAAGATACAAATTTCAAAGTTGTATAGGCTTTCGGGGAACTATGGGGATTTATAGTAGAGTTCAATTTGATCATTTCTGTAACGGAAAGAAGTAGGCTATGCTATTAGCTAATTGTTAAAAAAAAGAATATATATTTGAATAAATGAGTATTAATAATATTTACAAAAAAATGATTATTAATAATATTTACAAAAAAATGATTATTAATAATATTTACAAAAAAATGATTATTAATAATATTTACAAAAAAATGATTATTAATAATATTTACAAAAAAAATGATTATTAATAATATTTACAAAAAAATGATTATTAATAATATTTACAAAAAAATGATTATTAATAATATTTACAAAAAAATGATTATTAATAATATTTACAAAAAATTATAAGAAAATGATATTTATAAGACAAATGATAATAAAATTGATATTTACAAAACAAATGTTAAGAAAATAATGGTATGAATGATTCATATTTTAGTTCACTACTTCAGTACATCCAGTAAGGCCTACTCCGAAATATTTTCTTTCCCTTTGGATCCTAAAACGAAAAAACCGAAATAAAAAGGATTAAGAAATAATTATGATTAAATAGAGATTGACTCCGATATCATCACTTTTATTCATAAATAATTAGCCTGTGCTATACGAGCAAATAATTTTGTAGATTAGTTCTTAAAGATTAATATAAAAAAAAAATACTATAATTTCAATTTGTATGTAATATAAATGCAAAAGTAAAACTTACTAGTGCCATTAATGTAGGAGAATTCATCAACTTTAAGTGATTTGACTATTTGTAGTTGTTCTTCACCGAGTTCATTAAATTTCCTTTTCAAAAATGTCTTTATTGATTTTTTATTCAATGCATGCGTTTTTTCTTCCATAGTTCCAAACCCGAGGTCACATACCTGTTAAGAAAAAATATATTATTCAGCGGCAAATAGTTTTCGTTATGTTTATAAAAAAAAATTTACGGACCGCTTTTAGCATACATTGAAAATGGTATAGAATATCTGGTTTTACCAAATTTCTTGTATTGAGCTGTAATCAATAATGGACATTTTAAAACCACATTTTTGCAAAACACGAAGTAAGCTATTGTATAAAATGTGAATATTGATGAAAATGATTCTTTTTTTCATTTTAAAACTTACAGATTTGAAGAAATTTTCTGCAGCCCATGTTGGGTAGCGGTTTGTTGAACCGTCTCGGTCATCTTTGGGCACGGGTGGAATAAGTGCATTTCGACATGCAACAGCTGGGATGATAATTGTTCCCTCAGATTCAAATTCCAATATTCGCTTCAATTTAGCTTGATGTTGTTTTAGATCAATTTTCGATTTATCTGAAATTGTAAATAATGTTTATTAATGATAGTAATAAATATTGTCAAAATTAATAAACATACATGTTTCGACTAGTAATTTTGACTTGACTTTATCGAATTTTAAATCGACGTAAATGTCATTTTATATTATTGTGTAGATTTACTCGATCCTAACCTCAATCGGATCATGCTGAGACAATTGAAAATTTGATGTTAATATGTAGCATTTATGTTTACCTTGAAGAACATCAAACGTATTTACAGTGGTGGTACATTCTGGTAATAGTTTGAATTTGGTATCATTGAAATATTCCATCAGTTTAATAGATTTTTCCATGGTCTCGGTACTTATTACTTTTTCCACCTCATCTATATCCATCTTACCTAAAACATATTAATAGAACTAAGATTATAAAGTTATATTTGTAATTTAAGTAAAATTTATTCTTTATTTTTTTATGTAAAAAGACTTATGAGAACAGATAAGTATGGATACTCAAGGATTTGTAGCCTTTAATATGGACGATGAACTATAAATATGAATATTGCTTGTATTAAACTAAAATAAATCCTGATTCTGAAACTAACTGAACGCAGATCCTACCTGTTAGTAAAATGGTTTTTATTCTTTATTTATTTTTTTATTAATTCTATATTCTGTATTTTATAATACATGTAGTTTATATTTTATTATACATGCTGATACATGTAATGATTTATAATTAATTACCTTCAATTATTAAAGTAGCATTGATTAATGCTGTTATAATTCCTGCTAATCTTATGATATATCCTAGCGATTTAGAAAGTACTCCTCTTCTGTTATCATCCTGGTAATAAGTTTGTCTCAATTCTAAGTAATATTGGTCGTGGTAGTTGTTGAATACAACTTTAGCACCTTCACTGACAGTATAAGTTACGTCTTGCATTTCATGGCTGTCTTTAATTGTAGAAAGTATTGACTCAAATCCTTTTTTTAAATTATCCGGAATTGGTACGATATAATCAGATGATTTGAAGACAACCTCTTTTGGACAGCTTACAAGATATCTACAACACACAAAATAAAATAAAATTTGATGCCTTCCATTTTTGTGGAATTTGATAGGTTAGACTGGATAAGCATTCATACATGATGAGAGTTATAGAAATTTGAAATCAGTTTAACACAATTAACCTCTTTGAAGCCATGCCAGAATTGGCTGGCTTTACACCGGCCTTCAACATCACTTCAGTTTTAGACTTAATTGTTATAATCAGAGCATAGCCTACTAACTAAGATTTGAACTTAATTTTGTTGTGAAATGGAATGAAGTAAGATTGAATTTAGAGGGCAAAGCCCCCCAAACCCCCCTTCCAAGCTTATCATAATCCTGTTTTAGGCATATTAAAACAGAGACTAGTAACATTTTAACGTAAATTTACCTGTCATTGAAGCCATCCCAATCATCCTTGTCCATCATCTCAGCAATTAACAGGGGCTGAATCATACCAGCATGATTGAAATGGGTTTTCGGAAGGTGGCAGTATCCGGAGTTCTTAAAATTTCGGTCCCATTGAGATCCCCCATTTAAGTTCAAAAATTGTTTTCTGTCTATTAAACTTCCCCCTGGCTTATAGATGTCTAGAGATTGGTGCAACACCTTTATTTCTTCATATAAACCGATGACCTTAGAAAGAAAATATATATCATTATATTATTATGGTAGAAGGATGTGGCTAGTTTCAAATTATTCAGGGGGTTATTTTTTTTTTATTTTGGATATGTGGATAATTATGGATGCGTATGGATTTTAAGCCTTAAATATGGTGAGGACGATTTGTGTAGTTTCAGAGATTTAGTGCGTTTTTCTTTAAAAAAAAAGAGCCGTCTGGTTCCCTTTAAAGTTTGACGAATTGTTTTAATTTTCATGATTTGAATAGTTAATTGCCTACCTGGTAATTATTTTTTAATAAGACGTTATGCAATTCTTCCATGGAGAAGACATCAATTAACAATTGTTTCTGGAAAGATTGTTGATTCTTATTTCTTTGAGGCGTTTCCATCTGATTGGTAATATTCGATGAATCTTCTCGCATTTTATTTTGAATGTTCATGAGTGGTTCTTTTAATCGTCGAAGTGCGGGAGACTTTCTCTCCCCTTTTCCAGCAGCAACAATTGTCCATAATATTGCCGGTTCAACCCATTCTGTGTTAAATTGTATTTTGGTGTCTGCGCTCATGAAGCCTGTTAAAAAAATTTAAAACCTATTTCAAAATGAATATAAGATGGAATGCAAACCATCACCGGAGACAGGTCTCACGGAAAATATTTTTTTGCTTGGCAATGTACGCAAATGGAGAAGACATTATATCTATACAAAGGTTTTATTGTGATTCTATTTTGAAATTATATTTCTAAACTTTATGTCTTACGTAATTGAAATTGAATTATGAGGACAAAGACCCTTGTACCCACTTTCATTCATTGATATTAGTGATCTCATAAAATCAAAATTTTTGTAAATTTGTCGTCGAGTCATGTTTTTTTTTCATCCGACGCTTTTTCATGTTTTTGTTTTGTAGTTTTGTGCATGTCTAACAGCTAGGACGGGTGTGGCGCCAGGCAGGGTATGCTTACTCTTCTAGACACCTGATACCACTTTTCATTATGATATACTTACTCATGTATGATTGATATAATTCCTCATGTGAAAAGTTCTTAAGCTGTTACCTTTGTTTTGTCAAAATGTCCTTTTGGATTAAGAGTTTCGTTTTGCGGTTCGGATCGTCAGTACTTGGTTTCTTTATAGAATTTTGAAATTTAAATCTATATCTAGAAATCATTTTTTTTTTTTTTTGCTTTTTAGATCGATATAAAGGTTATAAGCTTATTGATTGTGGATCCATTATGGAATTATATTTATAAATTTTATGTCTTGCGTAATTGAATGAAGCATGATTAAAATTATTAGGGAAACTGACCGCATAAAATCTTAATTTATAAATCATATTTTAATTTTAATCTAGAAATCTAATTGTTTATGCATGTTCAAAAAATAAGGAAATTGCCAAGATCTAGATCTAGATGTATGACCAAATTGTACACATATTATAGACTCTAAAAATCTAAATCAACTGCTTTAAAAAAAATCTACTAACCTGCACATATTGATAATAAAGGAACAAATAAAAATTCTTCTGGACACCCGATAGCATTACAGTGCGCGTCAATCAATTTCTTTACATAACTGTTGGAACATTCTTCTCTGCCAGGAAACTGAACGAGTTGAGCTTCTCTGAATCTTTTTTGGAGAGTTGCTTTAGACATCTTGCCTTTGTCAGAAATGTTTTTTGAATGTGAACGTTTTAACTATAACAACCTAATTGCAACTTATAGCGTCATATGAGTTTTACGTCGTATTAGCCTTAATTAACTATAACAACCTAATTGCAATTATAACGTCATATGAGTTTTACGTCGTTTTTTTAGCTTTAAATATAACAACCTAATTGCGAGTTAGTTTTATGACGTTAATTATTGTACGGTATCCTCTAATGTAATACCTCTATGAAATTTATTGTGATGGTATTTTATAATAAATAGATGTACAAGATGTTGTATCAGATATATTTCATGCAACTGAAATCGTTAATTTTTGCAACAAAACATTTTGAAGAAGGAACACCAAATAGATGGACATATATAACAAGGTATGTTGCAAATAACTCCAATTGTGATGGACCAGCTTTACTTATTGGAGAAAAAAATGGGAAATGTTTAACCAAAATATTTAAAACCGAGGACGAACAAATGTGCAGGATTATGTCACAAATGGTTTTTGAAAAATATCCGTGTTTAGAAGAGAACAAATCGGATTATGAATTATTTGCAGAAATGGTCGGCGGTGAAAAAAATGGATTTAAATGTATTATCCTAAAGTCCCCATTTACAGAATGTATATTTTGTAAGGAACATTTGCATACCATTTCAAAACCTTCTTTTCCTTTCATATACACAGAAAAGGGAATGTTCATAGCAGCAAGTTATACATCAGAATGTCGTGTTTGTGATGCGAAGCCCAGATACAACAACTCATTTTACAATACCAAGATTGATGAGAGAAAGACCAAAAGATTTTACTCTAAAATGGAAGTAGGGGATTGCAAGGATAATTATTTATTAAATTCTTCTCAAACAGGTTTTTCTACGAAGTATTTAAATTTATGTTCGGAAGAAATAAGAGTTATGGGAGCGTCATTTGAAGCATTAACTGAAGTTTTTAATAATTTTCATTCAAAACAAGTTTCGGAATATATAGCATTGAACGTTTTCAAAAGAGTTGTTAATGGTGAGGATCAATCGAAATTAAATCCACAGAGGTTGGAGGAGGCCTGGTTTTTGTACAGAATAGTAACCTTGATTAATAGGAAATTCATCGAAGTTGAAAGGCGTGATACGGGATCGCTGAATATAGAGAAAGTGTGTGAGGATTTACAAGAGGTGAGCATAGGTTAACTTTTAGTTAGTTTTTTCTAATGTAGCCTTTGTGGGTAATCATAATGCGGTAAAACAAACCCACTTTTTTTTATATCACGTGCATAAGAATTAGAAAAGTGTATTTCTCAAGAATAAATTATAATCATATATTTGATATTTTCATACATTTTTATTTGTAAAAGGTCAATTTCTGTCATAGTATTAAACATAAAGAAGATTAGAAAATTATGTTTATGTCGGCGATTACTTGGAATATAATACTTTTGATTGTGTTTGTTTTTAAAGGAGTTTAAAATAATACAAGAAAGCTGGGTTAGTCATAAGTGTGATATTAAAGGCTGTGCGGAGGGTTATTGTACAATTGACGGAAACGAGAAACTAAGAAGAAGTATATGCTCAAAAGGAGGTGATAAAATTAACACCGAAGAAGGCATTTCAATCCGAGATGTGTGCATTAATGATCCCGAATTTGGTGGAAAATACAAAAAGCCTTTAAAGTAAGTGATATTGTATTTAACAATTCGACAAAATAAAGTTGATAAAGGTCATATTATATGGTGTCTTATTTTTAAGGTTTTTTTGTTTTGGTATTAAATAATAATTCATGTACGGATTTTATTGTTTTTGAAATGTAGATTCTGTACAGAGCACACTAGTGAAATCGACAAGACAAATGATGGTGTAAATGTCGTTGCAGAAAGTAGAATTTATAGTCTCTGGAAAAGGAAATGTCCATTTTCTGCTCAAGGTAAAAACATACGCTTATAATGTAATATAATACGTTAACAGGTTTATCACTGGGCCAATTAGAGAGCATGTTAAAAATCAAATGCGAAGTAATTGGTTAACCCTATGGTTAACCCTAACCCAACCTAAACTCACGCAATTTTAGTAGTTTATTCAAGCTGCCAGTGAGTACCGTTCGGCAATTCGGATAGTTGGGTAGGTCCACCCGGCTTGGTGACAACCATGAATACTTATCTTGTAGCTCTTTTTGTTTAAGAGTGTGATCAAATTGTGAATATTGCTGTAATTTTTTTTTCAGATTTAGAAGATAGTGAAATGAAAAAAATCAGAATAATTGAAAAAGAAACCAGAGTTTGCAAAGATAAAAACAAAGTTAATAAATTCTATGATACGACATCTGGAATGTTTTTTGCCATCCGACCATGTGGAGTAATAGTGAGTTTTTGTGAAATGTACACACACGAGTCTTTAACTCAAGCGTTCCTTTTCATTAGGAGAGTTTTTGGAAAATCCAATGAAACATTATCCCATTTGAAATATTTAGGATACGATCGGGCTTGTGAATTGAAGCCCTTCATTTCAAAGTTAGCGCACATGGATGTTAAAGGTGCGAAGGATATAATGGATCGAGTTAAATTTTTAGTTGACATTTTTCACGTGTTGAAACATACTAAAAAGTGTTGTATGCCATTGAATGGCAATCCGGATTGTGAGTTCCATCCAAAGCTGGACATTTTCAAGCCCATACACGGGACAAATACTGAGAGCTGTGAACAGTCTTTCAAAAAACTAAATAGATATAAATTTTCTTCACGAATGTTAACACGATTCAAGAGATTAGTGTTTTTCATAATAATATGCCATGATCATAATAAAGTTCATAAATAAAATTTTGAAATGTATTTTAATCTTATGATTTTAAGAGTGGTGCAAATTGTTTTGTGGGAAATGTGATAATCAGGAATATGTGTCCCATTCCCATAGCACGTAATTAGTGCACCCAAAACAGTCTTACAGTATGGATATCCAGACTGCATTTTTCATGTTCATCCATGCAATCGGGAATTTGATAAGATTCAATTCTTTGTAAGTTGAGTTAAAAATCCACAACTATAGCTGAGTTGATTGAATCGACAAGTTGAAGAAGATTCGAACGATCGTGACGACCATATCAATCGAGTTCCCCTCCATAAAATTTAGCTGAGTTGAGTGAATCGACAAATTGAAGTCGATTCTATCGATCGTGACGATCGTATCGATCGAGTTCCCTTCCATAAAATTTAGCTGAGTTGATTGAATCGACAAATTGAAGTCGATTCTATCGATCGTGTCGATCGTATCGATCGAGTTCCCTTCCATAAAATTTAGCTGAGTTGATTGAATCGACAAATTGAAGTCGATTCTATCGATCGTGACGATCGTATCGATCGAGTTCCCTTCCATAAAATTTAGCTGAGTTGATTGAATCGACAAATTGAAGTCGATTCTATCGATCGTGTCGATCGTATCGATCGAGTTCCCCTCCATAAAATTTAGCTGAGTTGATTGAATCGACAAATTGAAGTCGATTCTATCGATCGTGACGATCGTATCGATCTAGTTCCCCTCCATAAAATTTAGCTGAGTTGATTGAATCGACAAGTTGAAGTCGATTCTATCGATCGTGACGATCGTGTTCCCCTCCATAAAATTTAGCTGAGTTGATTGAATCGACAGGTTGAAGACGATTCTAACGATCGAATAATTACTTAAATCGATACAGTTGATTTTCGGTGTCGAATCAATCGATGGGTGAATACTCCAAGAAGTGAAAATGAGCGAGAACCCAAAATTTTTTTTTTGGTCCAAAAGGGAAATTTTTCTGACAAAATCGATCAAAAATGGCGGATTCTCAACCATTTTCGGCTTTAAAACCACTTTTCTAAACCGTTGCTAACGAAAAACATCGAGTTTTGAAGTTCTGCGCTTTGTATAAGGAAATAGCTGAACAATGGCTCTACGTCACGGTAGACCAAAATGCCCATATCTCGGGAAGTTACAAGCCTACAGCGCCCAAATTTCGGCACAAAACCCATATCGTCAATATCTATTAGCCCATAGATTTTCAGAAAAGTGCAACAAAAACCTGCAAATCGAGTTTTTGGCCTCTCTAGGACTCTAACAAGTGAAATTGAGCGAGAACCAAACATTTTTTTTTTTGGTCCAAAAGTGAAATTTTTCTGACAAAATCGATCAAAAATGGCGGATTCTCAACCATTTTCGGCTTTAAAACCACTTTTCTAAACCGTTGCTAACGAAAAACATCGAGTTTTGAAGTTCTGCGCTTTGTATAAGGAAATAGCTGAACAATGGCTCTACGTCACGGTAGACCAAAATGCCCATATCTCGGGAAGTTACAGGCCTACAGCGCCCAAATTTCGGCACAAACCCCATATCGTCAATATCTACTAGCCCATAGATTTTCAGAAAAGTGCAACAAAAACCTGCAAATCGAGTTTTTGGCCTCTCTAGGACTCTAACAAGTGATATTGAGCGAGAAAAAAATTTTTTTTTTTTGGTCCAAAACTGAAATTTTTCTGACAAAATCGATCAAAAATGGCGGATTCTCAACCATTTTCGGCTTTAAAACCACTTTTCTAAACCGTTGCTAACGAAAAACATCGAGTTTTGAAGTTCTGCGCTTTGTATAAGGAAATAGCTGAACAATGGCTCTACGTCACGGTAGACCAAAATGCCCATATCTCGGGAAGTTACAAGCCTACAGCGCCCAAATTTCGGCACAAAACCCATATCGTCAATATCTATTAGCCCATAGATTTTCAGAAAAGTGCAACAAAAACCTGCAAATCGAGTTTTTGGCCTCTCTAGGACTCTAACAAGTGAAATTGAGCGAGAACCAAACATTTTTTTTTTGGTCCAAAAGTGAAATTTTTCTGACAAAATCGATCAAAAATGGCGGATTCTCAACCATTTTCGGCTTTAAAACCACTTTTCTAAACCGTTGCTAACGAAAAACATCGAGTTTTGAAGTTCTGCGCTTTGTATAAGGAAATAGCTGAACAATGGCTCTACGTCACGGTAGACCAAAATGCCCATATCTCGGGAAGTTACAGGCCTACAGCGCCCAAATTTCGGCACAAACCCCATATCGTCAATATCTACTAGCCCATAGATTTTCAGAAAAGTGCAACAAAAACCTGCAAATCGAGTTTTTGGCCTCTCTAGGACTCTAACAAGTGATATTGAGCGAGAAAAAAATTTTTTTTTTTTGGTCCAAAACTGAAATTTTTCTGACAAAATCGATCAAAAATGGCGGATTCTCAACCATTTTCGGCTTTAAAACCACTTTTCTAAACCGTTGCTAACGAAAAACATCGAGTTTTGAAGTTCTGCGCTTTGTATAAGGAAATAGCTGAACAATGGCTCTACGTCACGGTAGACCAAAATGCCCATATCTCGGGAAGTTACAGGCCTACAGCGCCCAAATTTCGGCACAAAACCCATATCGTCAATATCTATTAGCCCATAGATTTTCAGAAAAGTGCAACAAAAACCTGCAAATCGAGTGTTTGGCCTCTCTAGGACTCTAACAAGTGAAATTGAGCGAGAACCAAACATTTTTTTTTTGGTCCAAAAGTGAAATTTTTCTGACAAAATCGATCAAAAATGGCGGATTCTCAACCATTTTCGGCTTTAAAACCACTTTTCTAAACCGTTGCTAACGAAAAACATCGAGTTTTGAAGTTCTGCGCTTTGTATAAGGAAATAGCTGAACAATGGCTCTACGTCACGGTAGACCAAAATGCCCATATCTCGGGAAGTTACAGGCCTACAGCGCCCAAATTTCGGCACAAAGCCCAATTCGTCAATATCTATTAGCCCATAGATTTTCAGAAAAGTGCAACAAAAACCTGCAAATCGAGTTTTTGGCCTCTCTAGGACTCTAACAAGTGAAATTGAGCGAGAACCAAAAATTTTTTTTTTGGTCCAAAAGTGAAATTTTTCTGACAAAATCGATCAAAAATGGCGGATTCTCAACCATTTTCGGCTTTAAAACCACTTTTCTAAACCGTTGCTAACGAAAAACATCGAGTTTTGAAGTTCTGCGCTTTGTATAAGGAAATAGCTGAACAATGGCTCTACGTCACGGTAGACCAAAATGCCCATATCTCGGGAAGTTACAGGCCTACAGCGCCCAAATTTCGGCACAAAGCCCAATTCGTCAATATCTATTAGCCCATAGATTTTCAGAAAAGTGCAACAAAAACCTGCAAATCGAGTTTTTGGCCTCTCTAGGACTCTAACAAGTGAAATTGAGCGAGAACCAAACATTTTTTTTTTTGGTCCAAAAGTGAAATTTTTTCTGACAAAATCGATCAAAAATGGCGGATTCTCAACCATTTTCGGCTTTTAAAACCACTTTTCTAAACCGTTGCTAACGAAAAACATCGAGTTTTGAAGTTCTGCGCTTTGTATAAGGAAATAGCTGAACAATGGCTCTACGTCACGGTAGACCAAAATGCCCATATCTCGGGAAGTTACAGGCCTACAGCGCCCAAATTTCGGCACAAACCCCATATCGTCAATATCTATTAGCCCATAGATTTTCAGAAAAGTGCAACAAAAACCTGCAAATCGAGTTTTTGGCCTCTCTAGGACTCTAACAAGTGATATTGAGCGAGAAAAAAAATTTTTTTTTTTGGTCCAAAACTGAAATTTTTCTGACAAAATCGATCAAAAATGGCGGATTCTCAACCATTTTCGGCTTTTAAAACCACTTTTCTAAACCGTTGCTAACGAAAAACATCGAGTTTTGAAGTTCTGCGCTTTGTATAAGGAAATAGCTGAACAATGGCTCTACGTCACGGTAGACCAAAATGCCCATATCTCGGGAAGTTACAGGCCCTACAGCGCCCAAATTTCGGCACAAAACCCATATCGTCAATATCTATTAGCCCATAGATTTTCAGAAAAGTGCAACAAAAACCTGCAAATCGAGTTTTTGGCCTGGTCTAGGACTCTAACAAGTGAAATTGAGCGAGAACCAAACATTTTTTTTTTGGTCCAAAAGTGAAATTTTTCTGACAAAATCGATCAAAAATGGCGGATTCTCAACCATTTTCGGCTTTAAAACCACTTTTCTAAACCGTTTGCTAACGAAAAACATCGAGTTTTGAAGTTCTGCGCTTTGTATAAGGAAATAGTCTGAACAATGGCTCTACGTCACGGTAGACCAAAATGCCCATATCTCGGGAAGTTACAGGCCTACAGCGCCCCACAATTTCGGCACAAACCCCATATCGTCAATATCTACTAGCCCATAGATTTTCAGAAAAGTGCAACAAAAACCTGCCAAATCGAGTTTTTGGCCTCTCTAGGACTCTAACAAGTGATATTGAGCGAGAAAAAAATTATTTTTTTTTTGGTCCAAAACTGAAAATTTTTCTGACAACAAATCGATCAAAAATGGCGGATTCTCAACCATTTTCGGCTTTAAACCCACTTTTCTAAACCGTTTGCTAACGAAAAACATCGAGTTTTGAAGTTCTGCGCTTTGTATAAGGAAATAGCTGAACAATGGCTCTACGTCACGGTAGACCAAAATGCCCATATCTCGGGAAGTTACAGGCCTACAGCGCCCAAATTTCGGCACAAAACCCATATCGTCAATATCTATTAGCCCATAGATTTTCAGAAAAGTGCAACAAAAACCTGCAAATCGAGTTTTTGGCCTCTCTAGGACTCTAACAAGTGATATTGAGCGAGAAAAAAATTTTTTTTTTTGGTCCAAAACTGAAATTTTTCTGACAAAATCGATCAAAAAATGGCGGATTCTCAACCATTTTCGGCTTTAAAACCACTTTTCTAAACCGTTGCTAACGAAAAACATCGAGTTTTGAAGTTCTGCGCTTTGTATAAGGAAATAGTCTGAACAATGGCTCTACGTCACGGTAGACCAAAATGCCCATATCTCGGGAAGTTACAGGCCTACAGCGCCCAAATTTCGGCACAAAACCCATATCGTCAATATCTATTAGCCCATAGATTTTCAGAAAAGTGCAACAAAAACCTGCAAATCGAGTTTTTGGCCTCTCTAGGACTCTAACAAGTGAAATTGAGCGAGAACCAAACATTTTTTTTTTTGGTCCAAAAGTGAAATTTTTCTGACAAAATCGATCAAAAATGGCGGATTCTCACCATTTTCGGCTTTAAAACCACTTTTCTAAACCGTTGCTAACAAAAAACATCGAGTTTTGAAGTTCTGCGCTTTGTATAAGGAAATAGCTGAACAATGGCTCTACGTCACGGTAGACCAAAATGCCCATATCTCGGGAAGTTACAGGCCTACAGCGCCCCAAATTTCGGCACAAAGCCCAATTCGTCAATATCTATTAGCCCATAGATTTCAGAAAAGTGCAACAAAAACCTGCAAATCGAGTTTTTGGCCTCTCTAGGACTCTAACAAGTGAAATTGAGCGAGAACCAAAAATTTATTTTTGGTCCAAAAGTGAAATTTTTTCTGACAAAATCGATCAAAAATGGCGGATTCTCAACCATTTTCGGCTTTAAAAACCACTTTTCTAAACCGTTGCTAACGAAAAACATCGAGTTTTGAAGTTCTGCGCTTTGTATAAGGAAATAGCTGAACAATGGCTCTACGTCACGGTAGACCAAAATGCCCATATCTCGGGAAGTTACAGGCCTACAGCGCCCAAATTTCGGCACAAACCCCATATCGTCAATATCTACTAGCCCCATAGATTTTCAGAAAAGTGCAACAAAAACCTGCAAATCGAGTTTTTGGCCTCTCTAGGACTCTAACAAGTGATATTGAGCGAGAAAAAAAATTATTTTTTTTTGGTCCAAAACTGAAATTTTTCTGACAAAATCGATCAAAAATGGCGGGATTCTCAACCATTTTCGGCTTTAAAACCACTTTTCTAAACCGTTGCTAACGAAAAACATCGAGTTTTGAAGTTCTGCGCTTTGTATAAGGAAATAGCTGAACAATGGCTCTACGTCACGGTAGACCAAAATGCCCATATCTCGGGAAGTTACAGGCCTACAGCGCCCAAATTTCGGCACAAAACCCATATCGTCAATATCTATTAGCCCATAGATTTTCAGAAAAGTGCAACAAAAACCTGCAAATCGAGTTTTTGGCCTCTCTAGGACTCTAACAAGTGAAATTGAGCGAGAACCAAACATTTTTTTTTTTTGGTCCAAAAGTGAAATTTTTCTGACAAAATCGATCAAAA
Organism: Lottia scabra; assembly: GCA_029955415.1. NCBI lineage: Eukaryota > Metazoa > Mollusca > Gastropoda > Lottiidae > Lottia > Lottia scabra. The sequence goes on along the minus strand of JARJEI010000136.1, from coordinate 995 downwards.
ATGGCGGATTCTCAACCATTTTCGGCTTTAAAACCACTTTTCTAAACCGTTGCTAACGAAAAACATCGAGTTTTGAAGTTCTGCGCTTTGTATAAGGAAATAGCTGAACAATGGCTCTACGTCACGGTAGACCAAAATGCCCATATCTCGGGAAGTTACAGGCCTACAGCGCCCAAATTTCGGCACATAAACCCATATCGTCAATATCTATTAGCCATAGATTTTCAGAAAAGTGCAACAAAAACCTGCAAATCGAGTTTTTGGCCTGTCTAGGACTCTAACAAGTGAAATTGAGCGAGAACCAAACATTTTTTTTTTGGTCCAAAAGTGAAATTTTTCTGACAAAATCGATCAAAAATGGCGGATTCTCAACCATTTTCGGCTTTAAAACCACTTTTCTAAACCGTTGCTAACGAAAAACATCGAGTTTTGAAGTTCTGCGCTTTGTATAAGGAAATAGCTGAACAATGGCTCTACGTCACGGTAGACCAAAATGCCCATATCTCGGGAAGTTACAGGCCTACAGCGCCCAAATTTCGGCACAAACCCCCATATCGTCAATATCTACTAGCCCATAGATTTTCAGAAAAGTGCAACAAAAACCTGCAAATCGAGTTTTTTGGCCTCTCTAGGACTCTAACAAGTGAAATTGAGCGAGAACCAAACATTTTTTTTTTGGTCCAAAAGTGAAATTTTTCTGACAAAATCGATCAAAAATGGCGGATTCTCAACCATTTTCGGCTTTTTTTTTATAAAACCACTTTTCTAAACCGTTGCTAACGAAAAACATCGAGTTTTGAAGTTCTGCGCTTTGTATAAGGAAATAGCTGAACAATGGCTCTACGTCACGGTAGACCAAAATGCCCATATCTCGGGAAGTTACAGGCCTACAGCGCCCAAATTTCGGCACAAACCCCATATCGTCAATATCTACTAGCCCATAGATTTTCAGAAAAGTGCAACAAAAACCTGCAAATCGAGTTTTTGGCCTCTCT
>JARJEI010000135.1:0-26218 GCA_029955415.1 Lottia scabra | reverse complement strand
GTTTATGTATGGTTTGCCGGCAATCGGCGTTTGAAAAAGTGGTAAAAACGGTCAAACTTGGCCAAAAATGGCTGAATTTTTATCATTTTGGTCAGGAAAATTTGAAAATCGGAAAAAATCGACTTTTTCAAATAAAATTTTTGATTTGAATTTTTTGGACATAATTGAAGTTTTTGGGTTTCAGGGATGCCAGAAATTCGATTAAAACTTGTTTTATGAATTTTGGGCCAAAACTAGAGGCAAAAAACTCGGCAAATTTTGGTCATTTTCGGGAAAAAAAGCCAAACTTTGAGCGCCTGTAACTATGGAACTGCATAAGATAGAACCTTCTGGTTTGTGTTGAAAATTGCAGAACGACGTGCTTTATCTACCTGCAAAAGGACAACATTCTCCTATGTATGGTTTGCCGGCAATCGGCGTTTGAAAAAGTGGTAAAAACGGTCAAACTTGGCCAAAAATGGCTGAATTTTTATCATTTTGGTCAGGAAAATTTGAAAATCGGAAAAAATCGACTTTTTCAAATAAAATTTTTGATTTGAATTTTTTGGACATAATTGAAGTTTTTGGGTTTCAGGGATGCCAGAAATTCGATTAAAACTTGTTTTATGAATTTTGGGCCAAAACTAGAGGCAAAAAACTCGGCAAATTTTGGTCATTTTCGGGAAAAAAGCCAAACTTTGAGCGCCTGTAACTATGGAACTGCATAAGATAGAACCTTCTGGTTTGTGTTGAAAATTGCAGAACGACGTGCTTTATCTACCTGCAAAAGGACAACATTCTCCTATGTATGGTTTGCCGGCAATCGGCGTTTGAAAAAGTGGTAAAAACGGTCAAACTTGGCCAAAAATGGCTGAATTTTTATCATTTTGGTCAGGAAAATTTGAAAATCGGAAAAAATCGACTTTTTCAAATAAAATTTTTGATTTGAATTTTTTGGACATAATTGAAGTTTTTGGGTTTCAGGGATGCCAGAAATTCGATTAAAACTTGTTTTATGAATTTTGGGCCAAAACTAGAGGCAAAAAACTCGGCAAATTTTGGTCATTTTCGGGAAAAAAGCCAAACTTTGAGCGCCTGTAACTATGGAACTGCATAAGATAGAACCTTCTGGTTTGTGTTGAAAATTGCAGAACGACGTGCTTTATCTACCTGCAAAAGGACAACATTCTCCTATGTATGGTTTGCCGGCAATCGGCGTTTGAAAAAGTGGTAAAAACGGTCAAACTTGGCCAAAAATGGCTGAATTTTTATCATTTTGGTCAGGAAAATTTGAAAATCGGAAAAAATCGACTTTTTCAAATAAAATTTTTGATTTGAATTTTTTGGACATAATTGAAGTTTTTGGGTTTCAGGGATGCCAGAAATTCGATTAAAACTTGTTTTATGAATTTTGGGCCAAAACTAGAGGCAAAAAACTCGGCAAATTTTGGTCATTTTCGGGAAAAAAGCCAAACTTTGAGCGCCTGTAACTATGGAACTGCATAAGATAGAACCTTCTGGTTTGTGTTGAAAATTGCAGAACGACGTGCTTTATCTACCTGCAAAAGGACAACATTCTCCTATGTATGGTTTGCCGGCAATCGGCGTTTGAAAAAGTGGTAAAAACGGTCAAACTTGGCCAAAAATGGCTGAATTTTTATCATTTTGGTCAGGAAAATTTGAAAATCGGAAAAAATCGACTTTTTCAAATAAAATTTTTGATTTGAATTTTTTGGACATAATTGAAGTTTTTGGGTTTCAGGGATGCCAGAAATTCGATTAAAACTTGTTTTATGAATTTTGGGCCAAAACTAGAGGCAAAAAACTCGGCAAATTTTGGTCATTTTCGGGAAAAAAAGCCAAACTTTGAGCGCCTGTAACTATGGAACTGCATAAGATAGAACCTTCTGGTTTGTGTTGAAAATTGCAGAACGACGTGCTTTATCTACCTGCAAAAGGACAACATTCTCCTATGTATGGTTTGCCGGCAATCGGCGTTTGAAAAAGTGGTAAAAACGGTCAAACTTGGCCAAAAATGGCTGAATTTTTATCATTTTGGTCAGGAAAATTTGAAAATCGGAAAAAATCGACTTTTTCAAATAAAATTTTTGATTTGAATTTTTTGGACATAATTGAAGTTTTTGGGTTTCAGGGATGCCAGAAATTCGATTAAAACTTGTTTTATGAATTTTGGGCCAAAACTAGAGGCAAAAAACTCGGCAAATTTTGGTCATTTTCGGGAAAAAAGCCAAACTTTGAGCGCCTGTAACTATGGAACTGCATAAGATAGAACCTTCTGGTTTGTGTTGAAAATTGCAGAACGACGTGCTTTATCTACCTGCAAAAGGACAACATTCTCCTATGTATGGTTTGCCGGCAATCGGCGTTTGAAAAAGTGGTAAAAACGGTCAAACTTGGCCAAAAATGGCTGAATTTTTATCATTTTGGTCAGGAAAATTTGAAAATCGGAAAAAATCGACTTTTTCAAATAAAATTTTTGATTTGAATTTTTTGGACATAATTGAAGTTTTTGGGTTTCAGGGATGCCAGAAATTCGATTAAAACTTGTTTTATGAATTTTGGGCCAAAACTAGAGGCAAAAAACTCGGCAAATTTTGGTCATTTTCGGGAAAAAAAGCCAAACTTTGAGCGCCTGTAACTATGGAACTGCATAAGATAGAACCTTCTGGTTTGTGTTGAAAATTGCAGAACGACGTGCTTTATCTACCTGCAAAAGGACAACATTCTCCTATGTATGGTTTGCCGGCAATCGGCGTTTGAAAAAGTGGTAAAAACGGTCAAACTTGGCCAAAAATGGCTGAATTTTTATCATTTTGGTCAGGAAAATTTGAAAATCGGAAAAAATCGACTTTTTCAAATAAAATTTTTGATTTGAATTTTTGGGACATAATTGAAGTTTTTGGGTTTCAGGGATGCCAGAAATTCGATTAAAACTTGTTTTATGAATTTTGGGCCAAAACTAGAGGCAAAAAACTCGGCAAATTTTGGTCATTTTCGGGAAAAAAGCCAAACTTTGAGCGCCTGTAACTATGGAACTGCATAAGATAGAACCTTCTGGTTTGTGTTGAAAATTGCAGAACGACGTGCTTTATCTACCTGCAAAAGGACAACATTCTCCTATGTATGGTTTGCCGGCAATCGGCGTTTGAAAAAGTGGTAAAAACGGTCAAACTTGGCCAAAAATGGCTGAATTTTTATCATTTTGGTCAGGAAAATTTGAAAATCGGAAAAAATCGACTTTTTCAAATAAAATTTTTGATTTGAATTTTTTGGACATAATTGAAGTTTTTGGGTTTCAGGGATGCCAGAAATTCGATTAAAACTTGTTTTATGAATTTTGGGCCAAAACTAGAGGCAAAAAACTCGGCAAATTTTGGTCATTTTCGGGAAAAAAAGCCAAACTTTGAGCGCCTGTAACTATGGAACTGCATAAGATAGAACCTTCTGGTTTGTGTTGAAAATTGCAGAACGACGTGCTTTATCTACCTGCAAAAGGACAACATTCTCCTATGTATGGTTTGCCGGCAATCGGCGTTTGAAAAAGTGGTAAAAACGGTCAAACTTGGCCAAAAATGGCTGAATTTTTATCATTTTGGTCAGGAAAATTTGAAAATCGGAAAAAATCGACTTTTTCAAATAAAATTTTTGATTTGAATTTTTTGGACATAATTGAAGTTTTTGGGTTTCAGGGATGCCAGAAATTCGATTAAAACTTGTTTTATGAATTTTGGGCCAAAACTAGAGGCAAAAAACTCGGCAAATTTTGGTCATTTTCGGGAAAAAAGCCAAACTTTGAGCGCCTGTAACTATGGAACTGCATAAGATAGAACCTTCTGGTTTGTGTTGAAAATTGCAGAACGACGTGCTTTATCTACCTGCAAAAGGACAACATTCTCCTATGTATGGTTTGCCGGCAATCGGCGTTTGAAAAAGTGGTAAAAACGGTCAAACTTGGCCAAAAATGGCTGAATTTTTATCATTTTGGTCAGGAAAATTTGAAAATCGGAAAAAATCGACTTTTTCAAATAAAATTTTTGATTTGAATTTTTTGGACATAATTGAAGTTTTTGGGTTTCAGGGATGCCAGAAATTCGATTAAAACTTGTTTTATGAATTTTGGGCCAAAACTAGAGGCAAAAAACTCGGCAAATTTTGGTCATTTTCGGGAAAAAAAGCCAAACTTTGAGCGCCTGTAACTATGGAACTGCATAAGATAGAACCTTCTGGTTTGTGTTGAAAATTGCAGAACGACGTGCTTTATCTACCTGCAAAAGGACAACATTCTCCTATGTATGGTTTGCCGGCAATCGGCGTTTGAAAAAGTGGTAAAAACGGTCAAACTTGGCCAAAAATGGCTGAATTTTTATCATTTTGGTCAGGAAAATTTGAAAATCGGAAAAAATCGACTTTTTCAAATAAAATTTTTGATTTGAATTTTTTGGACATAATTGAAGTTTTTGGGTTTCAGGGATGCCAGAAATTCGATTAAAACTTGTTTTATGAATTTTGGGCCAAAACTAGAGGCAAAAAACTCGGCAAATTTTGGTCATTTTCGGGAAAAAAGCCAAACTTTGAGCGCCTGTAACTATGGAACTGCATAAGATAGAACCTTCTGGTTTGTGTTGAAAATTGCAGAACGACGTGCTTTATCTACCTGCAAAAGGACAACATTCTCCTATGTATGGTTTGCCGGCAATCGGCGTTTGAAAAAGTGGTAAAAACGGTCAAACTTGGCCAAAAATGGCTGAATTTTTATCATTTTGGTCAGGAAAATTTGAAAATCGGAAAAAATCGACTTTTTCAAATAAAATTTTTGATTTGAATTTTTTGGACATAATTGAAGTTTTTGGGTTTCAGGGATGCCAGAAATTCGATTAAAACTTGTTTTATGAATTTTGGGCCAAAACTAGAGGCAAAAAACTCGGCAAATTTTGGTCATTTTCGGGAAAAAAAGCCAAACTTTGAGCGCCTGTAACTATGGAACTGCATAAGATAGAACCTTCTGGTTTGTGTTGAAAATTGCAGAACGACGTGCTTTATCTACCTGCAAAAGGACAACATTCTCCTATGTATGGTTTGCCGGCAATCGGCGTTTGAAAAAGTGGTAAAAACGGTCAAACTTGGCCAAAAATGGCTGAATTTTTATCATTTTGGTCAGGAAAATTTGAAAATCGGAAAAAATCGACTTTTTCAAATAAAATTTTTGATTTGAATTTTTTGGACATAATTGAAGTTTTTGGGTTTCAGGGATGCCAGAAATTCGATTAAAACTTGTTTTATGAATTTTGGGCCAAAACTAGAGGCAAAAAACTCGGCAAATTTTGGTCATTTTCGGGAAAAAAAGCCAAACTTTGAGCGCCTGTAACTATGGAACTGCATAAGATAGAACCTTCTGGTTTGTGTTGAAAATTGCAGAACGACGTGCTTTATCTACCTGCAAAAGGACAACATTCTCCTATGTATGGTTTGCCGGCAATCGGCGTTTGAAAAAGTGGTAAAAACGGTCAAACTTGGCCAAAAATGGCTGAATTTTTATCATTTTGGTCAGGAAAATTTGAAAATCGGAAAAAATCGACTTTTTCAAATAAAATTTTTGATTTGAATTTTTTGGACATAATTGAAGTTTTTGGGTTTCAGGGATGCCAGAAATTCGATTAAAACTTGTTTTATGAATTTTGGGCCAAAACTAGAGGCAAAAAACTCGGCAAATTTTGGTCATTTTCGGGAAAAAAGCCAAACTTTGAGCGCCTGTAACTATGGAACTGCATAAGATAGAACCTTCTGGTTTGTGTTGAAAATTGCAGAACGACGTGCTTTATCTACCTGCAAAAGGACAACATTCTCCTATGTATGGTTTGCCGGCAATCGGCGTTTGAAAAAGTGGTAAAAACGGTCAAACTTGGCCAAAAATGGCTGAATTTTTATCATTTTGGTCAGGAAAATTTGAAAATCGGAAAAAATCGACTTTTTCAAATAAAATTTTTGATTTGAATTTTTTGGACATAATTGAAGTTTTTGGGTTTCAGGGATGCCAGAAATTCGATTAAAACTTGTTTTATGAATTTTGGGCCAAAACTAGAGGCAAAAAACTCGGCAAATTTTGGTCATTTTCGGGAAAAAAAGCCAAACTTTGAGCGCCTGTAACTATGGAACTGCATAAGATAGAACCTTCTGGTTTGTGTTGAAAATTGCAGAACGACGTGCTTTATCTACCTGCAAAAGGACAACATTCTCCTATGTATGGTTTGCCGGCAATCGGCGTTTGAAAAAGTGGTAAAAACGGTCAAACTTGGCCAAAAATGGCTGAATTTTTATCATTTTGGTCAGGAAAATTTGAAAATCGGAAAAAATCGACTTTTTCAAATAAAATTTTTGATTTGAATTTTTTGGACATAATTGAAGTTTTTGGGTTTCAGGGATGCCAGAAATTCGATTAAAACTTGTTTTATGAATTTTGGGCCAAAACTAGAGGCAAAAAACTCGGCAAATTTTGGTCATTTTCGGGAAAAAAGCCAAACTTTGAGCGCCTGTAACTATGGAACTGCATAAGATAGAACCTTCTGGTTTGTGTTGAAAATTGCAGAACGACGTGCTTTATCTACCTGCAAAAGGACAACATTCTCCTATGTATGGTTTGCCGGCAATCGGCGTTTGAAAAAGTGGTAAAAACGGTCAAACTTGGCCAAAAATGGCTGAATTTTTATCATTTTGGTCAGGAAAATTTGAAAATCGGAAAAAATCGACTTTTTCAAATAAAATTTTTGATTTGAATTTTTTGGACATAATTGAAGTTTTTGGGTTTCAGGGATGCCAGAAATTCGATTAAAACTTGTTTTATGAATTTTGGGCCAAAACTAGAGGCAAAAAACTCGGCAAATTTTGGTCATTTTCGGGAAAAAAAGCCAAACTTTGAGCGCCTGTAACTATGGAACTGCATAAGATAGAACCTTCTGGTTTGTGTTGAAAATTGCAGAACGACGTGCTTTATCTACCTGCAAAAGGACAACATTCTCCTATGTATGGTTTGCCGGCAATCGGCGTTTGAAAAAGTGGTAAAAACGGTCAAACTTGGCCAAAAATGGCTGAATTTTTATCATTTTGGTCAGGAAAATTTGAAAATCGGAAAAAATCGACTTTTTCAAATAAAATTTTTGATTTGAATTTTTTGGACATAATTGAAGTTTTTGGGTTTCAGGGATGCCAGAAATTCGATTAAAACTTGTTTTATGAATTTTGGGCCAAAACTAGAGGCAAAAAACTCGGCAAATTTTGGTCATTTTCGGGAAAAAAGCCAAACTTTGAGCGCCTGTAACTATGGAACTGCATAAGATAGAACCTTCTGGTTTGTGTTGAAAATTGCAGAACGACGTGCTTTATCTACCTGCAAAAGGACAACATTCTCCTATGTATGGTTTGCCGGCAATCGGCGTTTGAAAAAGTGGTAAAAACGGTCAAACTTGGCCAAAAATGGCTGAATTTTTATCATTTTGGTCAGGAAAATTTGAAAATCGGAAAAAATCGACTTTTTCAAATAAAATTTTTGATTTGAATTTTTTGGACATAATTGAAGTTTTTGGGTTTCAGGGATGCCAGAAATTCGATTAAAACTTGTTTTATGAATTTTGGGCCAAAACTAGAGGCAAAAAACTCGGCAAATTTTGGTCATTTTCGGGAAAAAAAGCCAAACTTTGAGCGCCTGTAACTATGGAACTGCATAAGATAGAACCTTCTGGTTTGTGTTGAAAATTGCAGAACGACGTGCTTTATCTACCTGCAAAAGGACAACATTCTCCTATGTATGGTTTGCCGGCAATCGGCGTTTGAAAAAGTGGTAAAAACGGTCAAACTTGGCCAAAAATGGCTGAATTTTTATCATTTTGGTCAGGAAAATTTGAAAATCGGAAAAAATCGACTTTTTCAAATAAAATTTTTGATTTGAATTTTTTGGACATAATTGAAGTTTTTGGGTTTCAGGGATGCCAGAAATTCGATTAAAACTTGTTTTATGAATTTTGGGCCAAAACTAGAGGCAAAAAACTCGGCAAATTTTGGTCATTTTCGGGAAAAAAAGCCAAACTTTGAGCGCCTGTAACTATGGAACTGCATAAGATAGAACCTTCTGGTTTGTGTTGAAAATTGCAGAACGACGTGCTTTATCTACCTGCAAAAGGACAACATTCTCCTATGTATGGTTTGCCGGCAATCGGCGTTTGAAAAAGTGGTAAAAACGGTCAAACTTGGCCAAAAATGGCTGAATTTTTATCATTTTGGTCAGGAAAATTTGAAAATCGGAAAAAATCGACTTTTTCAAATAAAATTTTTGATTTGAATTTTTTGGACATAATTGAAGTTTTTGGGTTTCAGGGATGCCAGAAATTCGATTAAAACTTGTTTTATGAATTTTGGGCCAAAACTAGAGGCAAAAAACTCGGCAAATTTTGGTCATTTTCGGGAAAAAAGCCAAACTTTGAGCGCCTGTAACTATGGAACTGCATAAGATAGAACCTTCTGGTTTGTGTTGAAAATTGCAGAACGACGTGCTTTATCTACCTGCAAAAGGACAACATTCTCCTATGTATGGTTTGCCGGCAATCGGCGTTTGAAAAAGTGGTAAAAACGGTCAAACTTGGCCAAAAATGGCTGAATTTTTATCATTTTGGTCAGGAAAATTTGAAAATCGGAAAAAATCGACTTTTTCAAATAAAATTTTTGATTTGAATTTTTTGGACATAATTGAAGTTTTTGGGTTTCAGGGATGCCAGAAATTCGATTAAAACTTGTTTTATGAATTTTGGGCCAAAACTAGAGGCAAAAAACTCGGCAAATTTTGGTCATTTTCGGGAAAAAAAGCCAAACTTTGAGCGCCTGTAACTATGGAACTGCATAAGATAGAACCTTCTGGTTTGTGTTGAAAATTGCAGAACGACGTGCTTTATCTACCTGCAAAAGGACAACATTCTCCTATGTATGGTTTGCCGGCAATCGGCGTTTGAAAAAGTGGTAAAAACGGTCAAACTTGGCCAAAAATGGCTGAATTTTTATCATTTTGGTCAGGAAAATTTGAAAATCGGAAAAAATCGACTTTTTCAAATAAAATTTTTGATTTGAATTTTTTGGACATAATTGAAGTTTTTGGGTTTCAGGGATGCCAGAAATTCGATTAAAACTTGTTTTATGAATTTTGGGCCAAAACTAGAGGCAAAAAACTCGGCAAATTTTGGTCATTTTCGGGAAAAAAGCCAAACTTTGAGCGCCTGTAACTATGGAACTGCATAAGATAGAACCTTCTGGTTTGTGTTGAAAATTACAGAACGACGTGCTTTATCTACCTGCAAAAGGACAACATTCTCCTATGTATGGTTTGCCGGCAATCGGCGTTTGAAAAAGTGGTAAAAACGGTCAAACTTGGCCAAAAATGGCTGAATTTTTATCATTTTGGTCAGGAAAATTTGAAAATCGGAAAAAAATCGACTTTTTCAAATAAAATTTTTGATTTGAATTTTTTGGACATAATTGAAGTTTTTGGGTTTCAGGGATGCCAGAAATTCGATTAAAACTTGTTTTATGAATTTTGGGCCAAAACTAGAGGCAAAAAACTCGGCAAATTTTGGTCATTTTCGGGAAAAAAAGCCAAACTTTGAGCGCCTGTAACTATGGAACTGCATAAGATAGAACCTTCTGGTTTGTGTTGAAAATTGCAGAACGACGTGCTTTATCTACCTGCAAAAGGACAACATTCTCCTATGTATGGTTTGCCGGCAATCGGCGTTTGAAAAAGTGGTAAAAACGGTCAAACTTGGCCAAAAATGGCTGAATTTTTATCATTTTGGTCAGGAAAATTTGAAAATCGGAAAAAATCGACTTTTTCAAATAAAATTTTTGATTTGAATTTTTTGGACATAATTGAAGTTTTTGGGTTTCAGGGATGCCAGAAATTCGATTAAAACTTGTTTTATGAATTTTGGGCCAAAACTAGAGGCAAAAAACTCGGCAAATTTTGGTCATTTTCGGGAAAAAAGCCAAACTTTGAGCGCCTGTAACTATGGAACTGCATAAGATAGAACCTTCTGGTTTGTGTTGAAAATTGCAGAACGACGTGCTTTATCTACCTGCAAAAGGACAACATTCTCCTATGTATGGTTTGCCGGCAATCGGCGTTTGAAAAAGTGGTAAAAACGGTCAAACTTGGCCAAAAATGGCTGAATTTTTATCATTTTGGTCAGGAAAATTTGAAAATCGGAAAAAATCGACTTTTTCAAATAAAATTTTTGATTTGAATTTTTTGGACATAATTGAAGTTTTTGGGTTTCAGGGATGCCAGAAATTCGATTAAAACTTGTTTTATGAATTTTGGGCCAAAACTAGAGGCAAAAAACTCGGCAAATTTTGGTTTGGTCATTTTCGGGAAAAAAAGCCAAACTTTGAGCGCCTGTAACTATGGAACTGCATAAGATAGAACCTTCTGGTTTGTGTTGAAAATTGCAGAACGACGTGCTTTATCTACCTGCAAAAGGACAACATTCTCCTATGTATGGTTTGCCGGCAATCGGCGTTTGAAAAAGTGGTAAAAACGGTCAAACTTGGCCAAAAATGGCTGAATTTTTATCATTTTGGTCAGGAAAATTTGAAAATCGGAAAAAATCGACTTTTTCAAAATAAAATTTTTGATTTGAATTTTTTGGACATAATTGAAGTTTTTGGGTTTCAGGGATGCCAGAAATTCGATTAAAACTTGTTTTATGAATTTTGGGCCAAAACTAGAGGCAAAAAACTCGGCAAATTTTGGTCATTTTCGGGAAAAAAAGCCAAACTTTGAGCGCCTGTAACTATGGAACTGCATAAGATAGAACCTTCTGGTTTTGTGTTGAAAATTGCAGAACGACGTGCTTTATCTACCTGCAAAAGGACAACATTCTCCTATGTATGGTTTGCCGGCAATCGGCGTTTGAAAAAGTGGTAAAAACGGTCAAACTTGGCCAAAAATGGCTGAATTTTTATCATTTTGGTCAGGAAAATTTGAAAATCGGAAAAAATCGACTTTTTCAAATAAAATTTTTGATTTGAATTTTTTGGACATAATTGAAGTTTTTGGGTTTCAGGGATGCCAGAAATTCGATTAAAACTTGTTTTATGAATTTTGGGCCCAAAACTAGAGGCAAAAAACTCGGCAAATTTTGGTCATTTTCGGGAAAAAAGCCAAACTTTGAGCGCCTGTAACTATGGAACTGCATAAGATAGAACCTTCTGGTTTGTGTTGAAAATTGCAGAACGACGTGCTTTATCTACCTGCAAAAGGACAACATTCTCCTATGTATGGTTTGCCGGCAATCGGCGTTTGAAAAAGTGGTAAAAACGGTCAAACTTGGCCAAAAATGGCTGAATTTTTATCATTTTGGTCAGGAAAATTTGAAAATCGGAAAAAATCGACTTTTTCAAATAAAATTTTTGATTTGAATTTTTTGGACATAATTGAAGTTTTTGGGTTTCAGGGATGCCAGAAATTCGATTAAAACTTGTTTTATGAATTTTGGGCCAAAACTAGAGGCAAAAAACTCGGCAAATTTTGGTCATTTTCGGGAAAAAAAGCCAAACTTTGAGCGCCTGTAACTATGGAACTGCATAAGATAGAACCTTCTGGTTTGTGTTGAAAATTGCAGAACGACGTGCTTTATCTACCTGCAAAAGGACAACATTCTCCTATGTATGGTTTGCCGGCAATCGGCGTTTGAAAAAGTGGTAAAAACGGTCAAACTTGGCCAAAAATGGCTGAATTTTTATCATTTTGGTCAGGAAAATTTGAAAATCGGAAAAAATCGACTTTTTTCAAATAAAATTTTTGATTTGAATTTTTTGGACATAATTGAAGTTTTTGGGTTTCAGGGATGCCAGAAATTCGATTAAAACTTGTTTTATGAATTTTGGGCCAAAACTAGAGGCAAAAAACTCGGCAAATTTTGGTCATTTTCGGGAAAAAAAGCCAAACTTTGAGCGCCTGTAACTATGGAACTGCATAAGATAGAACCTTCTGGTTTGTGTTGAAAATTGCAGAACGACGTGCTTTATCTACCTGCAAAAGGACAACATTCTCCTATGTATGGTTTGCCGGCAATCGGCGTTTGAAAAAGTGGTAAAAACGGTCAAACTTGGCCAAAAATGGCTGAATTTTTATCATTTTGGTCAGGAAAATTTGAAAATCGGAAAAAATCGACTTTTTCAAATAAAATTTTTGATTTGAATTTTTTGGACATAATTGAAGTTTTTGGGTTTCAGGGATGCCAGAAATTCGATTAAAACTTGTTTTATGAATTTTGGGCCAAAACTAGAGGCAAAAAACTCGGCAAATTTTGGTCATTTTCGGGAAAAAAAGCCAAACTTTGAGCGCCTGTAACTATGGAACTGCATAAGATAGAACCTTCTGGTTTGTGTTGAAAATTGCAGAACGACGTGCTTTATCTACCTGCAAAAGGACAACATTCTCCTATGTATGGTTTGCCGGCAATCGGCGTTTGAAAAAGTGGTAAAAACGGTCAAACTTGGCCAAAAATGGCTGAATTTTTATCATTTTGGTCAGGAAAATTTGAAAATCGGAAAAAATCGACTTTTTCAAATAAAATTTTTGATTTGAATTTTTTTGGACATAATTGAAGTTTTTTGGGTTTCAGGGATGCCAGAAATTCGATTAAAACTTGTTTTATGAATTTTGGGCCAAAACTAGAGGCAAAAAACTCGGCAAATTTTGGTCATTTTCGGGAAAAAAGCCAAACTTTGAGCGCCTGTAACTATGGAACTGCATAAGATAGAACCTTCTGGTTTGTGTTGAAAATTGCAGAACGACGTGCTTTATCTACCTGCAAAAGGACAACATTCTCCTATGTATGGTTTGCCGGCAATCGGCGTTTGAAAAAGTGGTAAAAACGGTCAAACTTGGCCAAAAATGGCTGAATTTTTATCATTTTGGTCAGGAAAATTTGAAAATCGGAAAAAATCGACTTTTTTCAAATAAAATTTTTGATTTGAATTTTTTTGGACATAATTGAAGTTTTTGGGTTTCAGGGATGCCAGAAATTCGATTAAAACTTGTTTTATGAATTTTGGGCCAAAACTAGAGGCAAAAAACTCGGCAAATTTTGGTCATTTTCGGGAAAAAAAGCCAAACTTTGAGCGCCTGTAACTATGGAACTGCATAAGATAGAACCTTCTGGTTTGTGTTGAAAATTGCAGAACGACGTGCTTTATCTACCTGCAAAAGGACAACATTCTCCTATGTATGGTTTGCCGGCAATCGGCGTTTGAAAAAGTGGTAAAAAACGGTCAAACTTGGCCAAAAATGGCTGAATTTTTATCATTTTGGTCAGGAAAATTTGAAAATCGGAAAAAATCGACTTTTTCAAATAAAATTTTTGATTTGAATTTTTTGGACATAATTGAAGTTTTTGGGTTTCAGGGATGCCAGAAATTCGATTAAAACTTGTTTTATGAATTTTGGGCCAAAACTAGAGGCAAAAAACTCGGCAAATTTTGGTCATTTTCGGGAAAAAAGCCAAACTTTGAGCGCCTGTAACTATGGAACTGCATAAGATAGAACCTTCTGGTTTGTGTTGAAAATTGCAGAACGACGTGCTTTATCTACCTGCAAAAGGACAACATTCTCCTATGTATGGTTTGCCGGCAATCGGCGTTTGAAAAAGTGGTAAAAACGGTCAAACTTGGCCAAAAATGGCTGAATTTTTATCATTTTGGTCAGGAAAATTTGAAAATCGGAAAAAATCGACTTTTTCAAATAAAATTTTTGATTTGAATTTTTTGGACATAATTGAAGTTTTTGGGTTTCAGGGATGCCAGAAATTCGATTAAAACTTGTTTTATGAATTTTGGGCCAAAACTAGAGGCAAACAACTCGGCAAATTTTGGTCATTTTCGGGAAAAAAAGCCAAACTTTGAGCGCCTGTAACTATGGAACTGCATAAGATAGAACCTTCTGGTTTGTGTTGAAAATTGCAGAACGACGTGCTTTATCTACCTGCAAAAGGACAACATTCTCCTATGTATGGTTTGCCGGCAATCGGCGTTTGAAAAAGTGGTAAAAACGGTCAAACTTGGCCAAAAATGGCTGAATTTTTATCATTTTGGTCAGGAAAATTTGAAAATCGGAAAAAATCGACTTTTTCAAATAAAATTTTTGATTTGAATTTTTTGGACATAATTGAAGTTTTTGGGTTTCAGGGATGCCAGAAATTCGATTAAAACTTGTTTTATGAATTTTGGGCCAAAACTAGAGGCAAAAAACTCGGCAAATTTTGGTCATTTTCGGGAAAAAAGCCAAACTTTGAGCGCCTGTAACTATGGAACTGCATAAGATAGAACCTTCTGGTTTGTGTTGAAAATTGCAGAACGACGTGCTTTATCTACCTGCAAAAGGACAACATTCTCCTATGTATGGTTTGCCGGCAATCGGCGTTTGAAAAAGTGGTAAAAACGGTCAAACTTGGCCAAAAATGGCTGAATTTTTATCATTTTGGTCAGGAAAATTTGAAAATCGGAAAAAATCGACTTTTTCAAATAAAATTTTTGATTTGAATTTTTTGGACATAATTGAAGTTTTTGGGTTTCAGGGATGCCAGAAATTCGATTAAAACTTGTTTTATGAATTTTGGGCCAAAACTAGAGGCAAAAAACTCGGCAAATTTTGGTCATTTTCGGGAAAAAAAGCCAAACTTTGAGCGCCTGTAACTATGGAACTGCATAAGATAGAACCTTCTGGTTTGTGTTGAAAATTGCAGAACGACGTGCTTTATCTACCTGCAAAAGGACAACATTCTCCTATGTATGGTTTGCCGGCAATCGGCGTTTGAAAAAGTGGTAAAAAACGGTCAAACTTGGCCAAAAATGGCTGAATTTTTATCATTTTGGTCAGGAAAATTTGAAAATCGGAAAAAATCGACTTTTTCAAATAAAATTTTTGATTTGAATTTTTTGGACATAATTGAAGTTTTTGGGTTTCAGGGATGCCAGAAATTCGATTAAAACTTGTTTTATGAATTTTGGGCCAAAACTAGAGGCAAAAAACTCGGCAAATTTTGGTCATTTTCGGGAAAAAAAGCCAAACTTTGAGCGCCTGTAACTATGGAACTGCATAAGATAGAACCTTCTGGTTTGTGTTGAAAATTGCAGAACGACGTGCTTTATCTACCTGCAAAAGGACAACATTCTCCTATGTATGGTTTGCCGGCAATCGGCGTTTGAAAAAGTGGTAAAAACGGTCAAACTTGGCCAAAAATGGCTGAATTTTTATCATTTTGGTCAGGAAAATTTGAAAATCGGAAAAAATCGACTTTTTCAAATAAAATTTTTGATTTGAATTTTTTGGACATAATTGAAGTTTTTGGGTTTCAGGGATGCCAGAAATTCGATTAAAACTTGTTTTATGAATTTTGGGCCAAAACTAGAGGCAAAAAACTCGGCAAATTTTGGTCATTTTCGGGAAAAAAGCCAAACTTTGAGCGCCTGTAACTATGGAACTGCATAAGATAGAACCTTCTGGTTTGTGTTGAAAATTGCAGAACGACGTGCTTTATCTACCTGCAAAAGGACAACATTCTCCTATGTATGGTTTGCCGGCAATCGGCGTTTGAAAAAGTGGTAAAAACGGTCAAACTTGGCCAAAAATGGCTGAATTTTTATCATTTTGGTCAGGAAAATTTGAAAATCGGAAAAAATCGACTTTTTCAAATAAAATTTTTGATTTGAATTTTTTGGACATAATTGAAGTTTTTGGGTTTCAGGGATGCCAGAAATTCGATTAAAACTTGTTTTATGAATTTTGGGCCAAAACTAGAGGCAAAAAACTCGGCAAATTTTGGTCATTTTCGGGAAAAAAAGCCAAACTTTGAGCGCCTGTAACTATGGAACTGCATAAGATAGAACCTTCTGGTTTGTGTTGAAAATTGCAGAACGACGTGCTTTATCTACCTGCAAAAGGACAACATTCTCCTATGTATGGTTTGCCGGCAATCGGCGTTTGAAAAAGTGGTAAAAACGGTCAAACTTGGCCAAAAATGGCTGAATTTTTATCATTTTGGTCAGGAAAATTTGAAAATCGGAAAAAATCGACTTTTTCAAATAAAATTTTTGATTTGAATTTTTTGGACATAATTGAAGTTTTTGGGTTTCAGGGATGCCAGAAATTCGATTAAAACTTGTTTTATGAATTTTGGGCCAAAACTAGAGGCAAAAAACTCGGCAAATTTTGGTCATTTTCGGGAAAAAAGCCAAACTTTGAGCGCCTGTAACTATGGAACTGCATAAGATAGAACCTTCTGGTTTGTGTTGAAAATTGCAGAACGACGTGCTTTATCTACCTGCAAAAGGACAACATTCTCCTATGTATGGTTTGCCGGCAATCGGCGTTTGAAAAAGTGGTAAAAACGGTCAAACTTGGCCAAAAATGGCTGAATTTTTATCATTTTGGTCAGGAAAATTTGAAAATCGGAAAAAATCGACTTTTTCAAATAAAATTTTTGATTTGAATTTTTTGGACATAATTGAAGTTTTTGGGTTTCAGGGATGCCAGAAATTCGATTAAAACTTGTTTTATGAATTTTGGGCCAAAACTAGAGGCAAAAAACTCGGCAAATTTTGGTCATTTTCGGGAAAAAAAGCCAAACTTTGAGCGCCTGTAACTATGGAACTGCATAAGATAGAACCTTCTGGTTTGTGTTGAAAATTGCAGAACGACGTGCTTTATCTACCTGCAAAAGGACAACATTCTCCTATGTATGGTTTGCCGGCAATCGGCGTTTGAAAAAGTGGTAAAAACGGTCAAACTTGGCCAAAAATGGCTGAATTTTTATCATTTTGGTCAGGAAAATTTGAAAATCGGAAAAAATCGACTTTTTCAAATAAAATTTTTGATTTGAATTTTTTGGACATAATTGAAGTTTTTGGGTTTCAGGGATGCCAGAAATTCGATTAAAACTTGTTTTATGAATTTTGGGCCAAAACTAGAGGCAAAAAACTCGGCAAATTTTGGTCATTTTCGGGAAAAAAGCCAAACTTTGAGCGCCTGTAACTATGGAACTGCATAAGATAGAACCTTCTGGTTTGTGTTGAAAATTGCAGAACGACGTGCTTTATCTACCTGCAAAAGGACAACATTCTCCTATGTATGGTTTGCCGGCAATCGGCGTTTGAAAAAGTGGTAAAAACGGTCAAACTTGGCCAAAAATGGCTGAATTTTTATCATTTTGGTCAGGAAAATTTGAAAATCGGAAAAAATCGACTTTTTCAAATAAAATTTTTGATTTGAATTTTTTGGACATAATTGAAGTTTTTGGGTTTCAGGGATGCCAGAAATTCGATTAAAACTTGTTTTATGAATTTTGGGCCAAAACTAGAGGCAAAAAACTCGGCAAATTTTGGTCATTTTCGGGAAAAAAAGCCAAACTTTGAGCGCCTGTAACTATGGAACTGCATAAGATAGAACCTTCTGGTTTGTGTTGAAAATTGCAGAACGACGTGCTTTATCTACCTGCAAAAGGACAACATTCTCCTATGTATGGTTTGCCGGCAATCGGCGTTTGAAAAAGTGGTAAAAACGGTCAAACTTGGCCAAAAATGGCTGAATTTTTATCATTTTGGTCAGGAAAATTTGAAAATCGGAAAAAATCGACTTTTTCAAATAAAATTTTTGATTTGAATTTTTTGGACATAATTGAAGTTTTTGGGTTTCAGGGATGCCAGAAATTCGATTAAAACTTGTTTTATGAATTTTGGGCCAAAACTAGAGGCAAAAAACTCGGCAAATTTTGGTCATTTTCGGGAAAAAAGCCAAACTTTGAGCGCCTGTAACTATGGAACTGCATAAGATAGAACCTTCTGGTTTGTGTTGAAAATTGCAGAACGACGTGCTTTATCTACCTGCAAAAGGACAACATTCTCCTATGTATGGTTTGCCGGCAATCGGCGTTTGAAAAAGTGGTAAAAACGGTCAAACTTGGCCAAAAATGGCTGAATTTTTATCATTTTGGTCAGGAAAATTTGAAAATCGGAAAAAATCGACTTTTTCAAATAAAATTTTTGATTTGAATTTTTTGGACATAATTGAAGTTTTTGGGTTTCAGGGATGCCAGAAATTCGATTAAAACTTGTTTTATGAATTTTGGGCCAAAACTAGAGGCAAAAAACTCGGCAAATTTTGGTCATTTTCGGGAAAAAAAGCCAAACTTTGAGCGCCTGTAACTATGGAACTGCATAAGATAGAACCTTCTGGTTTGTGTTGAAAATTGCAGAACGACGTGCTTTATCTACCTGCAAAAGGACAACATTCTCCTATGTATGGTTTGCCGGCAATCGGCGTTTGAAAAAGTGGTAAAAACGGTCAAACTTGGCCAAAAATGGCTGAATTTTTATCATTTTGGTCAGGAAAATTTGAAAATCGGAAAAAATCGACTTTTTCAAATAAAATTTTTGATTTGAATTTTTTGGACATAATTGAAGTTTTTGGGTTTCAGGGATGCCAGAAATTCGATTAAAACTTGTTTTATGAATTTTGGGCCAAAACTAGAGGCAAAAAACTCGGCAAATTTTGGTCATTTTCGGGAAAAAAGCCAAACTTTGAGCGCCTGTAACTATGGAACTGCATAAGATAGAACCTTCTGGTTTGTGTTGAAAATTGCAGAACGACGTGCTTTATCTACCTGCAAAAGGACAACATTCTCCTATGTATGGTTTGCCGGCAATCGGCGTTTGAAAAAGTGGTAAAAACGGTCAAACTTGGCCAAAAATGGCTGAATTTTTATCATTTTGGTCAGGAAAATTTGAAAATCGGAAAAAATCGACTTTTTCAAATAAAATTTTTGATTTGAATTTTTGGGACATAATTGAAGTTTTTGGGTTTCAGGGATGCCAGAAATTCGATTAAAACTTGTTTTATGAATTTTGGGCCAAAACTAGAGGCAAAAAACTCGGCAAATTTTGGTCATTTTCGGGAAAAAAAGCCAAACTTTGAGCGCCTGTAACTATGGAACTGCATAAGATAGAACCTTCTGGTTTGTGTTGAAAATTGCAGAACGACGTGCTTTATCTACCTGCAAAAGGACAACATTCTCCTATGTATGGTTTGCCGGCAATCGGCGTTTGAAAAAGTGGTAAAAACGGTCAAACTTGGCCAAAAATGGCTGAATTTTTATCATTTTGGTCAGGAAAATTTGAAAATCGGAAAAAATCGACTTTTTCAAATAAAATTTTTGATTTGAATTTTTTGGACATAATTGAAGTTTTTGGGTTTCAGGGATGCCAGAAATTCGATTAAAACTTGTTTTATGAATTTTGGGCCAAAACTAGAGGCAAAAAACTCGGCAAATTTTGGTCATTTTCGGGAAAAAAAGCCAAACTTTGAGCGCCTGTAACTATGGAACTGCATAAGATAGAACCTTCTGGTTTGTGTTGAAAATTGCAGAACGACGTGCTTTATCTACCTGCAAAAGGACAACATTCTCCTATGTATGGTTTGCCGGCAATCGGCGTTTGAAAAAGTGGTAAAAACGGTCAAACTTGGCCAAAAATGGCTGAATTTTTATCATTTTGGTCAGGAAAATTTGAAAATCGGAAAAAATCGACTTTTTCAAATAAAATTTTTGATTTGAATTTTTTGGACATAATTGAAGTTTTTGGGTTTCAGGGATGCCAGAAATTCGATTAAAACTTGTTTTATGAATTTTGGGCCAAAACTAGAGGCAAAAAACTCGGCAAATTTTGGTCATTTTCGGGAAAAAAGCCAAACTTTGAGCGCCTGTAACTATGGAACTGCATAAGATAGAACCTTCTGGTTTGTGTTGAAAATTGCAGAACGACGTGCTTTATCTACCTGCAAAAGGACAACATTCTCCTATGTATGGTTTGCCGGCAATCGGCGTTTGAAAAAGTGGTAAAAACGGTCAAACTTGGCCAAAAATGGCTGAATTTTTATCATTTTGGTCAGGAAAATTTGAAAATCGGAAAAAATCGACTTTTTCAAATAAAATTTTTGATTTGAATTTTTTGGACATAATTGAAGTTTTTGGGTTTCAGGGATGCCAGAAATTCGATTAAAACTTGTTTTATGAATTTTGGGCCAAAACTAGAGGCAAAAAACTCGGCAAATTTTGGTCATTTTCGGGAAAAAAAGCCAAACTTTGAGCGCCTGTAACTATGGAACTGCATAAGATAGAACCTTCTGGTTTGTGTTGAAAATTGCAGAACGACGTGCTTTATCTACCTGCAAAAGGACAACATTCTCCTATGTATGGTTTGCCGGCAATCGGCGTTTGAAAAAGTGGTAAAAACGGTCAAACTTGGCCAAAAATGGCTGAATTTTTATCATTTTGGTCAGGAAAATTTGAAAATCGGAAAAAATCGACTTTTTCAAATAAAATTTTTGATTTGAATTTTTGGGACATAATTGAAGTTTTTGGGTTTCAGGGATGCCAGAAATTCGATTAAAACTTGTTTTATGAATTTTGGGCCAAAACTAGAGGCAAAAAACTCGGCAAATTTTGGTCATTTTCGGGAAAAAAGCCAAACTTTGAGCGCCTGTAACTATGGAACTGCATAAGATAGAACCTTCTGGTTTGTGTTGAAAATTGCAGAACGACGTGCTTTATCTACCTGCAAAAGGACAACATTCTCCTATGTATGGTTTGCCGGCAATCGGCGTTTGAAAAAGTGGTAAAAACGGTCAAACTTGGCCAAAAATGGCTGAATTTTTATCATTTTGGTCAGGAAAATTTGAAAATCGGAAAAAATCGACTTTTTCAAATAAAATTTTTGATTTGAATTTTTTGGACATAATTGAAGTTTTTGGGTTTCAGGGATGCCAGAAATTCGATTAAAACTTGTTTTATGAATTTTGGGCCAAAACTAGAGGCAAAAAACTCGGCAAATTTTGGTCATTTTCGGGAAAAAAGCCAAACTTTGAGCGCCTGTAACTATGGAACTGCATAAGATAGAACCTTCTGGTTTGTGTTGAAAATTGCAGAACGACGTGCTTTATCTACCTGCAAAAGGACAACATTCTCCTATGTATGGTTTGCCGGCAATCGGCGTTTGAAAAAGTGGTAAAAACGGTCAAACTTGGCCAAAAATGGCTGAATTTTTATCATTTTGGTCAGGAAAATTTGAAAATCGGAAAAAATCGACTTTTTCAAATAAAATTTTTGATTTGAATTTTTTGGACATAATTGAAGTTTTTGGGTTTCAGGGATGCCAGAAATTCGATTAAAACTTGTTTTATGAATTTTGGGCCAAAACTAGAGGCAAAAAACTCGGCAAATTTTGGTCATTTTCGGGAAAAAAGCCAAACTTTGAGCGCCTGTAACTATGGAACTGCATAAGATAGAACCTTCTGGTTTGTGTTGAAAATTGCAGAACGACGTGCTTTATCTACCTGCAAAAGGACAACATTCTCCTATGTATGGTTTGCCGGCAATCGGCGTTTGAAAAAGTGGTAAAAACGGTCAAACTTGGCCAAAAATGGCTGAATTTTTATCATTTTGGTCAGGAAAATTTGAAAATCGGAAAAAATCGACTTTTTCAAATAAAATTTTTGATTTGAATTTTTTGGACATAATTGAAGTTTTTGGGTTTCAGGGATGCCAGAAATTCGATTAAAACTTGTTTTATGAATTTTGGGCCAAAACTAGAGGCAAAAAACTCGGCAAATTTTGGTCATTTTCGGGAAAAAAGCCAAACTTTGAGCGCCTGTAACTATGGAACTGCATAAGATAGAACCTTCTGGTTTGTGTTGAAAATTGCAGAACGACGTGCTTTATCTACCTGCAAAAGGACAACATTCTCCTATGTATGGTTTGCCGGCAATCGGCGTTTGAAAAAGTGGTAAAAACGGTCAAACTTGGCCAAAAATGGCTGAATTTTTATCATTTTGGTCAGGAAAATTTGAAAATCGGAAAAAATCGACTTTTTCAAATAAAATTTTTGATTTGAATTTTTTGGACATAATTGAAGTTTTTGGGTTTCAGGGATGCCAGAAATTCGATTAAAACTTGTTTTATGAATTTTGGGCCAAAACTAGAGGCAAAAAACTCGGCAAATTTTGGTCATTTTCGGGAAAAAAGCCAAACTTTGAGCGCCTGTAACTATGGAACTGCATAAGATAGAACCTTCTGGTTTGTGTTGAAAATTGCAGAACGACGTGCTTTATCTACCTGCAAAAGGACAACATTCTCCTATGTATGGTTTGCCGGCAATCGGCGTTTGAAAAAGTGGTAAAAACGGTCAAACTTGGCCAAAAATGGCTGAATTTTTATCATTTTGGTCAGGAAAATTTGAAAATCGGAAAAAATCGACTTTTTCAAATAAAATTTTTGATTTGAATTTTTTGGACATAATTGAAGTTTTTGGGTTTCAGGGATGCCAGAAATTCGATTAAAACTTGTTTTATGAATTTTGGGCCAAAACTAGAGGCAAAAAACTCGGCAAATTTTGGTCATTTTCGGGAAAAAAGCCAAACTTTGAGCGCCTGTAACTATGGAACTGCATAAGATAGAACCTTCTGGTTTGTGTTGAAAATTGCAGAACGACGTGCTTTATCTACCTGCAAAAGGACAACATTCTCCTATGTATGGTTTGCCGGCAATCGGCGTTTGAAAAAGTGGTAAAAACGGTCAAACTTGGCCAAAAATGGCTGAATTTTTATCATTTTGGTCAGGAAAATTTGAAAATCGGAAAAAATCGACTTTTTCAAATAAAATTTTTGATTTGAATTTTTTGGACATAATTGAAGTTTTTGGGTTTCAGGGATGCCAGAAATTCGATTAAAACTTGTTTTATGAATTTTGGGCCAAAACTAGAGGCAAAAAACTCGGCAAATTTTGGTCATTTTCGGGAAAAAAGCCAAACTTTGAGCGCCTGTAACTATGGAACTGCATAAGATAGAACCTTCTGGTTTGTGTTGAAAATTGCAGAACGACGTGCTTTATCTACCTGCAAAAGGACAACATTCTCCTATGTATGGTTTGCCGGCAATCGGCGTTTGAAAAAGTGGTAAAAACGGTCAAACTTGGCCAAAAATGGCTGAATTTTTATCATTTTGGTCAGGAAAATTTGAAAATCGGAAAAAATCGACTTTTTCAAATAAAATTTTTGATTTGAATTTTTTGGACATAATTGAAGTTTTTGGGTTTCAGGGATGCCAGAAATTCGATTAAAACTTGTTTTATGAATTTTGGGCCAAAACTAGAGGCAAAAAACTCGGCAAATTTTGGTCATTTTCGGGAAAAAAGCCAAACTTTGAGCGCCTGTAACTATGGAACTGCATAAGATAGAACCTTCTGGTTTGTGTTGAAAATTGCAGAACGACGTGCTTTATCTACCTGCAAAAGGACAACATTCTCCTATGTATGGTTTGCCGGCAATCGGCGTTTGAAAAAGTGGTAAAAACGGTCAAACTTGGCCAAAAATGGCTGAATTTTTATCATTTTGGTCAGGAAAATTTGAAAATCGGAAAAAATCGACTTTTTCAAATAAAATTTTTGATTTGAATTTTTTGGACATAATTGAAGTTTTTGGGTTTCAGGGATGCCAGAAATTCGATTAAAACTTGTTTTATGAATTTTGGGCCAAAACTAGAGGCAAAAAACTCGGCAAATTTTGGTCATTTTCGGGAAAAAAGCCAAACTTTGAGCGCCTGTAACTATGGAACTGCATAAGATAGAACCTTCTGGTTTGTGTTGAAAATTGCAGAACGACGTGCTTTATCTACCTGCAAAAGGACAACATTCTCCTATGTATGGTTTGCCGGCAATCGGCGTTTGAAAAAGTGGTAAAAACGGTCAAACTTGGCCAAAAATGGCTGAATTTTTATCATTTTGGTCAGGAAAATTTGAAAATCGGAAAAAATCGACTTTTTCAAATAAAATTTTTGATTTGAATTTTTTGGACATAATTGAAGTTTTTGGGTTTCAGGGATGCCAGAAATTCGATTAAAACTTGTTTTATGAATTTTGGGCCAAAACTAGAGGCAAAAAACTCGGCAAATTTTGGTCATTTTCGGGAAAAAAGCCAAACTTTGAGCGCCTGTAACTATGGAACTGCATAAGATAGAACCTTCTGGTTTGTGTTGAAAATTGCAGAACGACGTGCTTTATCTACCTGCAAAAGGACAACATTCTCCTATGTATGGTTTGCCGGCAATCGGCGTTTGAAAAAGTGGTAAAAACGGTCAAACTTGGCCAAAAATGGCTGAATTTTTATCATTTTGGTCAGGAAAATTTGAAAATCGGAAAAAATCGACTTTTTCAAATAAAATTTTTGATTTGAATTTTTTGGACATAATTGAAGTTTTTGGGTTTCAGGGATGCCAGAAATTCGATTAAAACTTGTTTTATGAATTTTGGGCCAAAACTAGAGGCAAAAAACTCGGCAAATTTTGGTCATTTTCGGGAAAAAAGCCAAACTTTGAGCGCCTGTAACTATGGAACTGCATAAGATAGAACCTTCTGGTTTGTGTTGAAAATTGCAGAACGACGTGCTTTATCTACCTGCAAAAGGACAACATTCTCCTATGTATGGTTTGCCGGCAATCGGCGTTTGAAAAAGTGGTAAAAACGGTCAAACTTGGCCAAAAATGGCTGAATTTTTATCATTTTGGTCAGGAAAATTTGAAAATCGGAAAAAATCGACTTTTTCAAATAAAATTTTTGATTTGAATTTTTTGGACATAATTGAAGTTTTTGGGTTTCAGGGATGCCAGAAATTCGATTAAAACTTGTTTTATGAATTTTGGGCCAAAACTAGAGGCAAAAAACTCGGCAAATTTTGGTCATTTTCGGGAAAAAAGCCAAACTTTGAGCGCCTGTAACTATGGAACTGCATAAGATAGAACCTTCTGGTTTGTGTTGAAAATTGCAGAACGACGTGCTTTATCTACCTGCAAAAGGACAACATTCTCCTATGTATGGTTTGCCGGCAATCGGCGTTTGAAAAAGTGGTAAAAACGGTCAAACTTGGCCAAAAATGGCTGAATTTTTATCATTTTGGTCAGGAAAATTTGAAAATCGGAAAAAATCGACTTTTTCAAATAAAATTTTTGATTTGAATTTTTTGGACATAATTGAAGTTTTTGGGTTTCAGGGATGCCAGAAATTCGATTAAAACTTGTTTTATGAATTTTGGGCCAAAACTAGAGGCAAAAAACTCGGCAAATTTTGGTCATTTTCGGGAAAAAAGCCAAACTTTGAGCGCCTGTAACTATGGAACTGCATAAGATAGAACCTTCTGGTTTGTGTTGAAAATTGCAGAACGACGTGCTTTATCTACCTGCAAAAGGACAACATTCTCCTATGTATGGTTTGCCGGCAATCGGCGTTTGAAAAAGTGGTAAAAACGGTCAAACTTGGCCAAAAATGGCTGAATTTTTATCATTTTGGTCAGGAAAATTTGAAAATCGGAAAAAATCGACTTTTTCAAATAAAATTTTTGATTTGAATTTTTTGGACATAATTGAAGTTTTTGGGTTTCAGGGATGCCAGAAATTCGATTAAAACTTGTTTTATGAATTTTGGGCCAAAACTAGAGGCAAAAAACTCGGCAAATTTTGGTCATTTTCGGGAAAAAAGCCAAACTTTGAGCGCCTGTAACTATGGAACTGCATAAGATAGAACCTTCTGGTTTGTGTTGAAAATTGCAGAACGACGTGCTTTATCTACCTGCAAAAGGACAACATTCTCCTATGTATGGTTTGCCGGCAATCGGCGTTTGAAAAAGTGGTAAAAACGGTCAAACTTGGCCAAAAATGGCTGAATTTTTATCATTTTGGTCAGGAAAATTTGAAAATCGGAAAAAATCGACTTTTTCAAATAAAATTTTTGATTTGAATTTTTTGGACATAATTGAAGTTTTTGGGTTTCAGGGATGCCAGAAATTCGATTAAAACTTGTTTTATGAATTTTGGGCCAAAACTAGAGGCAAAAAACTCGGCAAATTTTGGTCATTTTCGGGAAAAAAGCCAAACTTTGAGCGCCTGTAACTATGGAACTGCATAAGATAGAACCTTCTGGTTTGTGTTGAAAATTGCAGAACGACGTGCTTTATCTACCTGCAAAAGGACAACATTCTCCTATGTATGGTTTGCCGGCAATCGGCGTTTGAAAAAGTGGTAAAAACGGTCAAACTTGGCCAAAAATGGCTGAATTTTTATCATTTTGGTCAGGAAAATTTGAAAATC
>JARJEI010000134.1:0-28449 GCA_029955415.1 Lottia scabra | reverse complement strand
CTGTCATAGGTGACATTCGCTTATAGGACTTTCACGCTTACGGTAAGAAATGACTTTTATTAACTATTTCATTTGATTTTGCATCTTTGAACGACTTGCCAATGATATGCAAATAGTCCATTGGGATAACATAAGACACAATACATTACATATTATAGTATTTGCATATCAACTAATTTACATCAAACGACTTTTCCTTATACCTGTTCTTCGAGCCTAACTGGTGAATTTGATGTTGTGCCTTTGACATTGCAATTCGAGAAGAGGTTTGTCAAATAGTGCCCCTGTATATTTTGTTATGTTTGCTTATCCGTATTTTAGTTTAGCAATTTTCATAGATAGTATTTGCCGACTTAGTAGGCCTACAGCAAAAGACATTTGTCCGAAATGTTCATTGAACTGAACAAAATACATAAACCTGTAAGCAACAGTAAAATAGTGTCCCTGATGTATAATAAATTATTGTGTTTTTGCTAGTTATTGTTTTAGTGAAGCAGTCTGTTTCCGAAAGCCAGATAACTATATCAATTCAATTGTTTTTTTGTCAATTGGCCAGTGAATGATAAAATGGCGGAATAGATATTTTGTTGCATGTTTCAAAACCTTGTCTTTGTATATATATATGATTTTTTTATGAAATAAAATGATTGAATATATACTTGTCTTTCATATTGAGATTCTAAGCTTCAATGTAGCTGCAAACAGAAATAAAACCATGGATTCTGATCATAGTTTGATTGGCTTGTGATTGGTGGTTGAAAGTCACGTGACCTTTTCTTACTGTGCGATCTTGTTAGTAGGGTCTCTTCAGTTGGATTCTGAAAGTGGAAATGGTAAGAGGTCTTTCAACTGTTGTCTGTATAATTGAGGTTCTAAGCTGTAGTAAACTTATTTCGGCACTGATTTTGACT
Organism: Lottia scabra; assembly: GCA_029955415.1. Classification (NCBI taxonomy): domain Eukaryota; kingdom Metazoa; phylum Mollusca; class Gastropoda; family Lottiidae; genus Lottia; species Lottia scabra. The sequence goes on along the minus strand of JARJEI010000134.1, from coordinate 27,538 downwards.
CTGAATTCGATCGATCAATTGCACCAAAATTGAGATTTTTTAAAAGAAATCTATTCAAAATTTTAAATCTAAAAAAAGTGGAACAATTGTCTTAAATGAAAGATATATTACAGCAAAGAACTAGAACTCAATTAACAGGCAAAAAACGACTATCAAAACACTCTATTTGGGTCAAAAAAGAAAAGAGAAATATGTGGGGAAAGACTCGCTTAAAGACAGCTGTATTTTAAACAATGTCCTTTGACCCTTGCAGGATGGCGGTTCCATTTGTGGCATCGTGCTTGTACGCATCAGATAAGAACTCAATTAAAAGACGAAAAACTACTATCAACACATCCTATTAGGGTCCAAAAAAGGAAATTTTTGTCAAAAAAGTCATGTTTCATGTAAGAAATAGGCTCATTAAGTGTTAATTACAATCAAAATATTCTACGAAGGGCCATGTTAATCCACTGAATCCAACCGGTTAAGTCTATAACCCGTACCTAATCCCCTTGTTTAGAAACTTGGCTATTTGAATATTCAATTAGGGTCTTTGCATATTAAATGGGAAAGACTCGACACAGTTGTATTTTAAACAATGCCCTTTGACCCTTGCAGGATGGCGGTTCCATTTGTGGCATCGTGCTTGTACACATCAGATGGCATTATCACTTCGCGCTTGCCTGACAAATTTGAAGACAATACGACAATTTGCAAAGGAAATGAGATTTGATCTACCTAACTCAGTCGCAAAACAAATATAGGCTATTTGCCTATTCAGTTGGCTTATTTTGCATATTGCACTGTTATTCAAAACCAAAAGCTACTCATTATGATAATTTGCAATATGTATTTATGCTCAGTCGATAATTTCCTGTGGGGGTGGGGGGGGGGGGGTATTTCTTGAAGCAAGTGACATTTAGGAAATTGAACAGTAAATGATGCATTGAAAACTTTATTACAACAGAAATTACAATACATTATACAAATTAATACAGTCTCTGTAAATTTCTTAACATTCTATGACATATTACACGGTCTGTGATCTTATTGTTACATTACTGCCATACAACAGATCTGATTCTGAAACTGACTTGTTTTCTAGAAATATCATTTAGCTGGATGTTTTCTTCATACTGAAATAGAAATAAAATATATTTTAGACCTTTGTCTTAGATTTTAGACAAAAAAAAACCAATCGTATTTGTAACCATTCATCCTTAACCATAGACCTACATACTGAAAATTGGCTTTTGGGCATGAAAGTAAAAGACAATAGATTAAGTCTGGCCTGCTATTCTGTTGTATGGCATCAAAGACATAGAGATACCATTAAACTATAAGTTTTCAAACAAGTTGAAATGAAAACTTCTGTGTTCTTAACTACTCTGACCATATATAATTCTCTTAGAATGCAGAAATACAGTTAAAGATGTATGAACATGAGTATTTATTGGCCAAGCTGGCTCCAATGCTCATTCAATGAGGTAGAATAAAGAAACCAAGTACTTACATCTCAGTGGCATTTAACTTGAACAATAACTTGAACCATTTCTTTGTGGGTGGAATTGGTCTAACAACAAAATAGACAGCTTGCTTTTCTAAAATACTATATCTTAGTGTCCAAATGAAATCAATTTATCTTACCTTCTTTGCACTGTGTATTAATAAAAGCTGTATATCAAAATCCACCAGATTAATATTCTAACAATCTCTGATTATGCAGATCAATTTGGTTACATTCTCCAACTACAGCTTTATGATGCTAAAATATAAGGTAATAGATCAAAACATACCCAATTGATAATCTCCATTAAACAAGTTTAACAACAAAATAGACAGCTTGCTTTTCTAAAATATTATATCTTTGTCTGACATAGCAATTCAGAGTTGCAAACTTCTTTTGTCACATCTTTAACAAAGTGAATGATTCATTCCTGCAAAATCATATGAAAATGGCATCAAATCATTTATCTCACAACAATAAAATGTCTTGTAATATGTAGTAGGCCTACCAAAAGAAATCTTACCTTTACTGCACTTATTTGTTCCACTGATTCTATAAATCAAAGCTGTATATCAATATCCATCAATATTCTTCTTATAGAACATTATGCTTCATATTTCTCAATGTGGATCATATTATTGATTACAACTAAAACAATTGCTTACTTTGACACTGGATCTGTAGAGCAGGAAATGATAAGATTGTTGACTTGTTGTTGTTTATGTCAGTCATATTCAAACCATATTAACATATCTTGGCCTATACTGAAACGAGTCATCTTATACACTCTCTGTAGAACACTGCTGGAATAAAGACAGAATTATTTAGCCTAAATAATACAGGGTATTCCTTCTGGTTAATTAATTGGTGCTGTCCTAAAAAGAATAAAATCACGTTTGTAAACAAATATTGTCGGCAAGGGTAAACTTTTTAAAGCAGGTTCAAGGCCGCGATGGGAGATAACTAAGCTTATATTCCTTTAAAACTAAGACCATATTTAAATAACTAGATATCAGAAATGAACGAATAATATATGACTTACCTGGAGCTGTTTTGTTCCTTTTATTTGAGCTGTATTGAATACAAATGTTGATATGTCAAATCTATGAAATTGTCCCGGTATATAAAGAATTTCTACGCTTGTCTCGATTGTTCTTTTGAGTCTTGTTAATTAATAAGCTTTAATCAGAGAATCAAAACGTTCCAATGGCTTCTCGGTATTCAAAACATACATTTTCTTTCCTGTACAAAATATGAATGGCTTCATTTTATTCTTCAAAGAGTAATCTGCTAATCAACGAAGTCATTTAAGTATCAATCATAGTCTACAAAAACACGGCACTCTTTTGATTTTTTGATTAGAAAGATACAGTGAAAATGCCGAAAATATGCTGTCTGTCATAGGTGACATTCGCTTATAGGACTTTCACGCTTACGGTAAGAAATGACTTTTATTAACTATTTCATTTGATTTTGCATCTTTGAACGACTTGCCAATGATATGCAAATAGTCCATTGGGATAACATAAGACACAATACATTACATATTATAGTATTTGCATATCAACTAATTTACATCAAACGACTTTTCCTTATACCTGTTCTTCGAGCCTAACTGGTGAATTTGATGTTGTGCCTTTGACATTGCAATTCGAGAAGAGGTTTGTCAAATAGTGCCCCTGTATATTTTGTTATGTTTGCTTATCCGTATTTTAGTTTAGCAATTTTCATAGATAGTATTTGCCGACTTAGTAGGCCTACAGCAAAAGACATTTGTCCGAAATGTTCATTGAACTGAACAAAATACATAAACCTGTAAGCAACAGTAAAATAGTGTCCCTGATGTATAATAAATTATTGTGTTTTTGCTAGTTATTGTTTTAGTGAAGCAGTCTGTTTCCGAAAGCCAGATAACTATATCAATTCAATTGTTTTTTTGTCAATTGGCCAGTGAATGATAAAATGGCGGAATAGATATTTTGTTGCATGTTTCAAAACCTTGTCTTTGTATATATATATGATTTTTTTATGAAATAAAATGATTGAATATATACTTGTCTTTCATATTGAGATTCTAAGCTTCAATGTAGCTGCAAACAGAAATAAAACCATGGATTCTGATCATAGTTTGATTGGCTTGTGATTGGTGGTTGAAAGTCACGTGACCTTTTCTTACTGTGCGATCTTGTTAGTAGGGTCTCTTCAGTTGGATTCTGAAAGTGGAAATGGTAAGAGGTCTTTCAACTGTTGTCTGTATAATTGAGGTTCTAAGCTGTAGTAAACTTATTTCGGCACTGATTTTGACTCTGAATTCGATCGATCAATTGCACCAAAATTGAGATTTTTTAAAAGAAATCTATTCAAAATTTTAAATCTAAAAAAAGTGGAACAATTGTCTTAAATGAAAGATATATTACAGCAAAGAACTAGAACTCAATTAACAGGCAAAAAACGACTATCAAAACACTCTATTTGGGTCAAAAAAGAAAAGAGGGGGAGGGGGACATAAAGCTTTTTCCGAAGCAAAACTGCAAAATTCAGATATATGATGTTTGGATTTTTTGGAACCGTCGCAATCTCGTTATCGTAAATATGTGGAAGGAAATTCAGTAAAAAACATCAGGTTTCGTGTAAGAAATAGGCTCATTAAGAGCAAAAAGATGTGTTAATTACAATCAAAACATTCTGCGAGGGGCCATATTAATCCACTGAATCCAACCGGTTAAGTCTATAATCCGTACCTAATCCCCTTGTTTAGAAACTTGGCTATTTGAATATTATTCAGTTAGGCTCTTTGCATATTAAGTGGAATATGTGGGGAAAGACTCGCTTAAAGACAGCTGTATTTTAAACAATGTCCTTTGACCCTTGCAGGATGGCGGTTCCATTTGTGGCATCGTGCTTGTACGCATCAGATAAGAACTCAATTAAAAGACGAAAAACTACTATCAACACATCCTATTAGGGTCCAAAAAAGGAAATTTTTGTCAAAAAAGTCATGTTTCATGTAAGAAATAGGCTCATTAAGTGTTAATTACAATCAAAATATTCTACGAAGGGCCATGTTAATCCACTGAATCCAACCGGTTAAGTCTATAACCCGTACCTAATCCCCTTGTTTAGAAACTTGGCTATTTGAATATTCAATTAGGGTCTTTGCATATTAAATGGGAAAGACTCGACACAGTTGTATTTTAAACAATGCCCTTTGACCCTTGCAGGATGGCGGTTCCATTTGTGGCATCGTGCTTGTACACATCAGATGGCATTATCACTTCGCGCTTGCCTGACAAATTTGAAGACAATACGACAATTTGCAAAGGAAATGAGATTTGATCTACCTAACTCAGTCGCAAAACAAATATAGGCTATTTGCCTATTCAGTTGGCTTATTTTGCATATTGCACTGTTATTCAAAACCAAAAGCTACTCATTATGATAATTTGCAATATGTATTTATGCTCAGTCGATAATTTCCTGTGGGGGTGGGGGGGGGGGGGGGGTATTTCTTGAAGCAAGTGACATTTAGGAAATTGAACAGTAAATGATGCATTGAAAACTTTATTACAACAGAAATTACAATACATTATACAAATTAATACAGTCTCTGTAAATTTCTTAACATTCTATGACATATTACACGGTCTGTGATCTTATTGTTACATTACTGCCATACAACAGATCTGATTCTGAAACTGACTTGTTTTCTAGAAATATCATTTAGCTGGATGTTTTCTTCATACTGAAATAGAAATAAAATATATTTTAGACCTTTGTCTTAGATTTTAGACAAAAAAAAACCAATCGTATTTGTAACCATTCATCCTTAACCATAGACCTACATACTGAAAATTGGCTTTTGGGCATGAAAGTAAAAGACAATAGATTAAGTCTGGCCTGCTATTCTGTTGTATGGCATCAAAGACATAGAGATACCATTAAACTATAAGTTTTCAAACAAGTTGAAATGAAAACTTCTGTGTTCTTAACTACTCTGACCATATATAATTCTCTTAGAATGCAGAAATACAGTTAAAGATGTATGAACATGAGTATTTATTGGCCAAGCTGGCTCCAATGCTCATTCAATGAGGTAGAATAAAGAAACCAAGTACTTACATCTCAGTGGCATTTAACTTGAACAATAACTTGAACCATTTCTTTGTGGGTGGAATTGGTCTAACAACAAAATAGACAGCTTGCTTTTCTAAAATACTATATCTTAGTGTCCAAATGAAATCAATTTATCTTACCTTCTTTGCACTGTGTATTAATAAAAGCTGTATATCAAAATCCACCAGATTAATATTCTAACAATCTCTGATTATGCAGATCAATTTGGTTACATTCTCCAACTACAGCTTTATGATGCTAAAATATAAGGTAATAGATCAAAACATACCCAATTGATAATCTCCATTAAACAAGTTTAACAACAAAATAGACAGCTTGCTTTTCTAAAATATTATATCTTTGTCTGACATAGCAATTCAGAGTTGCAAACTTCTTTTGTCACATCTTTAACAAAGTGAATGATTCATTCCTGCAAAATCATATGAAAATGGCATCAAATCATTTATCTCACAACAATAAAATGTCTTGTAATATGTAGTAGGCCTACCAAAAGAAATCTTACCTTTACTGCACTTATTTGTTCCACTGATTCTATAAATCAAAGCTGTATATCAATATCCATCAATATTCTTCTTATAGAACATTATGCTTCATATTTCTCAATGTGGATCATATTATTGATTACAACTAAAACAATTGCTTACTTTGACACTGGATCTGTAGAGCAGGAAATGATAAGATTGTTGACTTGTTGTTGTTTATGTCAGTCATATTCAAACCATATTAACATATCTTGGCCTATACTGAAACGAGTCATCTTATACACTCTCTGTAGAACACTGCTGGAATAAAGACAGAATTATTTAGCCTAAATAATACAGGGTATTCCTTCTGGTTAATTAATTGGTGCTGTCCTAAAAAGAATAAAATCACGTTTGTAAACAAATATTGTCGGCAAGGGTAAACTTTTTAAAGCAGGTTCAAGGCCGCGATGGGAGATAACTAAGCTTATATTCCTTTAAAACTAAGACCATATTTAAATAACTAGATATCAGAAATGAACGAATAATATATGACTTACCTGGAGCTGTTTTGTTCCTTTTATTTGAGCTGTATTGAATACAAATGTTGATATGTCAAATCTATGAAATTGTCCCGGTATATAAAGAATTTCTACGCTTGTCTCGATTGTTCTTTTGAGTCTTGTTAATTAATAAGCTTTAATCAGAGAATCAAAACGTTCCAATGGCTTCTCGGTATTCAAAACATACATTTTCTTTCCTGTACAAAATATGAATGGCTTCATTTTATTCTTCAAAGAGTAATCTGCTAATCAACGAAGTCATTTAAGTATCAATCATAGTCTACAAAAACACGGCACTCTTTTGATTTTTTGATTAGAAAGATACAGTGAAAATGCCGAAAATATGCTGTCTGTCATAGGTGACATTCGCTTATAGGACTTTCACGCTTACGGTAAGAAATGACTTTTATTAACTATTTCATTTGATTTTGCATCTTTGAACGACTTGCCAATGATATGCAAATAGTCCATTGGGATAACATAAGACACAATACATTACATATTATAGTATTTGCATATCAACTAATTTACATCAAACGACTTTTCCTTATACCTGTTCTTCGAGCCTAACTGGTGAATTTGATGTTGTGCCTTTGACATTGCAATTCGAGAAGAGGTTTGTCAAATAGTGCCCCTGTATATTTTGTTATGTTTGCTTATCCGTATTTTAGTTTAGCAATTTTCATAGATAGTATTTGCCGACTTAGTAGGCCTACAGCAAAAGACATTTGTCCGAAATGTTCATTGAACTGAACAAAATACATAAACCTGTAAGCAACAGTAAAATAGTGTCCCTGATGTATAATAAATTATTGTGTTTTTGCTAGTTATTGTTTTAGTGAAGCAGTCTGTTTCCGAAAGCCAGATAACTATATCAATTCAATTGTTTTTTTGTCAATTGGCCAGTGAATGATAAAATGGCGGAATAGATATTTTGTTGCATGTTTCAAAACCTTGTCTTTGTATATATATATGATTTTTTTATGAAATAAAATGATTGAATATATACTTGTCTTTCATATTGAGATTCTAAGCTTCAATGTAGCTGCAAACAGAAATAAAACCATGGATTCTGATCATAGTTTGATTGGCTTGTGATTGGTGGTTGAAAGTCACGTGACCTTTTCTTACTGTGCGATCTTGTTAGTAGGGTCTCTTCAGTTGGATTCTGAAAGTGGAAATGGTAAGAGGTCTTTCAACTGTTGTCTGTATAATTGAGGTTCTAAGCTGTAGTAAACTTATTTCGGCACTGATTTTGACTCTGAATTCGATCGATCAATTGCACCAAAATTGAGATTTTTTAAAAGAAATCTATTCAAAATTTTAAATCTAAAAAAAGTGGAACAATTGTCTTAAATGAAAGATATATTACAGCAAAGAACTAGAACTCAATTAACAGGCAAAAAACGACTATCAAAACACTCTATTTGGGTCAAAAAAGAAAAGAGGGGGAGGGGGACATAAAGCTTTTTCCGAAGCAAAACTGCAAAATTCAGATATATGATGTTTGGATTTTTTGGAACCGTCGCAATCTCGTTATCGTAAATATGTGGAAGGAAATTCAGTAAAAAACATCAGGTTTCGTGTAAGAAATAGGCTCATTAAGAGCAAAAAGATGTGTTAATTACAATCAAAACATTCTGCGAGGGGCCATATTAATCCACTGAATCCAACCGGTTAAGTCTATAATCCGTACCTAATCCCCTTGTTTAGAAACTTGGCTATTTGAATATTATTCAGTTAGGCTCTTTGCATATTAAGTGGAATATGTGGGGAAAGACTCGCTTAAAGACAGCTGTATTTTAAACAATGTCCTTTGACCCTTGCAGGATGGCGGTTCCATTTGTGGCATCGTGCTTGTACGCATCAGATAAGAACTCAATTAAAAGACGAAAAACTACTATCAACACATCCTATTAGGGTCCAAAAAAGGAAATTTTTGTCAAAAAAGTCATGTTTCATGTAAGAAATAGGCTCATTAAGTGTTAATTACAATCAAAATATTCTACGAAGGGCCATGTTAATCCACTGAATCCAACCGGTTAAGTCTATAACCCGTACCTAATCCCCTTGTTTAGAAACTTGGCTATTTGAATATTCAATTAGGGTCTTTGCATATTAAATGGGAAAGACTCGACACAGTTGTATTTTAAACAATGCCCTTTGACCCTTGCAGGATGGCGGTTCCATTTGTGGCATCGTGCTTGTACACATCAGATGGCATTATCACTTCGCGCTTGCCTGACAAATTTGAAGACAATACGACAATTTGCAAAGGAAATGAGATTTGATCTACCTAACTCAGTCGCAAAACAAATATAGGCTATTTGCCTATTCAGTTGGCTTATTTTGCATATTGCACTGTTATTCAAAACCAAAAGCTACTCATTATGATAATTTGCAATATGTATTTATGCTCAGTCGATAATTTCCTGTGGGGGTGGGGGGGGGGGGGGGTATTTCTTGAAGCAAGTGACATTTAGGAAATTGAACAGTAAATGATGCATTGAAAACTTTATTACAACAGAAATTACAATACATTATACAAATTAATACAGTCTCTGTAAATTTCTTAACATTCTATGACATATTACACGGTCTGTGATCTTATTGTTACATTACTGCCATACAACAGATCTGATTCTGAAACTGACTTGTTTTCTAGAAATATCATTTAGCTGGATGTTTTCTTCATACTGAAATAGAAATAAAATATATTTTAGACCTTTGTCTTAGATTTTAGACAAAAAAAAACCAATCGTATTTGTAACCATTCATCCTTAACCATAGACCTACATACTGAAAATTGGCTTTTGGGCATGAAAGTAAAAGACAATAGATTAAGTCTGGCCTGCTATTCTGTTGTATGGCATCAAAGACATAGAGATACCATTAAACTATAAGTTTTCAAACAAGTTGAAATGAAAACTTCTGTGTTCTTAACTACTCTGACCATATATAATTCTCTTAGAATGCAGAAATACAGTTAAAGATGTATGAACATGAGTATTTATTGGCCAAGCTGGCTCCAATGCTCATTCAATGAGGTAGAATAAAGAAACCAAGTACTTACATCTCAGTGGCATTTAACTTGAACAATAACTTGAACCATTTCTTTGTGGGTGGAATTGGTCTAACAACAAAATAGACAGCTTGCTTTTCTAAAATACTATATCTTAGTGTCCAAATGAAATCAATTTATCTTACCTTCTTTGCACTGTGTATTAATAAAAGCTGTATATCAAAATCCACCAGATTAATATTCTAACAATCTCTGATTATGCAGATCAATTTGGTTACATTCTCCAACTACAGCTTTATGATGCTAAAATATAAGGTAATAGATCAAAACATACCCAATTGATAATCTCCATTAAACAAGTTTAACAACAAAATAGACAGCTTGCTTTTCTAAAATATTATATCTTTGTCTGACATAGCAATTCAGAGTTGCAAACTTCTTTTGTCACATCTTTAACAAAGTGAATGATTCATTCCTGCAAAATCATATGAAAATGGCATCAAATCATTTATCTCACAACAATAAAATGTCTTGTAATATGTAGTAGGCCTACCAAAAGAAATCTTACCTTTACTGCACTTATTTGTTCCACTGATTCTATAAATCAAAGCTGTATATCAATATCCATCAATATTCTTCTTATAGAACATTATGCTTCATATTTCTCAATGTGGATCATATTATTGATTACAACTAAAACAATTGCTTACTTTGACACTGGATCTGTAGAGCAGGAAATGATAAGATTGTTGACTTGTTGTTGTTTATGTCAGTCATATTCAAACCATATTAACATATCTTGGCCTATACTGAAACGAGTCATCTTATACACTCTCTGTAGAACACTGCTGGAATAAAGACAGAATTATTTAGCCTAAATAATACAGGGTATTCCTTCTGGTTAATTAATTGGTGCTGTCCTAAAAAGAATAAAATCACGTTTGTAAACAAATATTGTCGGCAAGGGTAAACTTTTTAAAGCAGGTTCAAGGCCGCGATGGGAGATAACTAAGCTTATATTCCTTTAAAACTAAGACCATATTTAAATAACTAGATATCAGAAATGAACGAATAATATATGACTTACCTGGAGCTGTTTTGTTCCTTTTATTTGAGCTGTATTGAATACAAATGTTGATATGTCAAATCTATGAAATTGTCCCGGTATATAAAGAATTTCTACGCTTGTCTCGATTGTTCTTTTGAGTCTTGTTAATTAATAAGCTTTAATCAGAGAATCAAAACGTTCCAATGGCTTCTCGGTATTCAAAACATACATTTTCTTTCCTGTACAAAATATGAATGGCTTCATTTTATTCTTCAAAGAGTAATCTGCTAATCAACGAAGTCATTTAAGTATCAATCATAGTCTACAAAAACACGGCACTCTTTTGATTTTTTGATTAGAAAGATACAGTGAAAATGCCGAAAATATGCTGTCTGTCATAGGTGACATTCGCTTATAGGACTTTCACGCTTACGGTAAGAAATGACTTTTATTAACTATTTCATTTGATTTTGCATCTTTGAACGACTTGCCAATGATATGCAAATAGTCCATTGGGATAACATAAGACACAATACATTACATATTATAGTATTTGCATATCAACTAATTTACATCAAACGACTTTTCCTTATACCTGTTCTTCGAGCCTAACTGGTGAATTTGATGTTGTGCCTTTGACATTGCAATTCGAGAAGAGGTTTGTCAAATAGTGCCCCTGTATATTTTGTTATGTTTGCTTATCCGTATTTTAGTTTAGCAATTTTCATAGATAGTATTTGCCGACTTAGTAGGCCTACAGCAAAAGACATTTGTCCGAAATGTTCATTGAACTGAACAAAATACATAAACCTGTAAGCAACAGTAAAATAGTGTCCCTGATGTATAATAAATTATTGTGTTTTTGCTAGTTATTGTTTTAGTGAAGCAGTCTGTTTCCGAAAGCCAGATAACTATATCAATTCAATTGTTTTTTTGTCAATTGGCCAGTGAATGATAAAATGGCGGAATAGATATTTTGTTGCATGTTTCAAAACCTTGTCTTTGTATATATATATGATTTTTTTATGAAATAAAATGATTGAATATATACTTGTCTTTCATATTGAGATTCTAAGCTTCAATGTAGCTGCAAACAGAAATAAAACCATGGATTCTGATCATAGTTTGATTGGCTTGTGATTGGTGGTTGAAAGTCACGTGACCTTTTCTTACTGTGCGATCTTGTTAGTAGGGTCTCTTCAGTTGGATTCTGAAAGTGGAAATGGTAAGAGGTCTTTCAACTGTTGTCTGTATAATTGAGGTTCTAAGCTGTAGTAAACTTATTTCGGCACTGATTTTGACTCTGAATTCGATCGATCAATTGCACCAAAATTGAGATTTTTTAAAAGAAATCTATTCAAAATTTTAAATCTAAAAAAAGTGGAACAATTGTCTTAAATGAAAGATATATTACAGCAAAGAACTAGAACTCAATTAACAGGCAAAAAACGACTATCAAAACACTCTATTTGGGTCAAAAAAGAAAAGAGGGGGAGGGGGACATAAAGCTTTTTCCGAAGCAAAACTGCAAAATTCAGATATATGATGTTTGGATTTTTTGGAACCGTCGCAATCTCGTTATCGTAAATATGTGGAAGGAAATTCAGTAAAAAACATCAGGTTTCGTGTAAGAAATAGGCTCATTAAGAGCAAAAAGATGTGTTAATTACAATCAAAGCATTCTGCGAGGGGCCATATTAATCCACTGAATCCAACCGGTTAAGTCTATAATCCGTACCTAATCCCCTTGTTTAGAAACTTGGCTATTTGAATATTATTCAGTTACGCTCTTTGCATATTAAGTGGAATATGTGGGGAAAGACTCGCTTAAAGACAGCTGTATTTTAAACAATGTCCTTTGACCCTTGCAGGATGGCGGTTCCATTTGTGGCATCGTGCTTGTACGCATCAGATAAGAACTCAATTAAAAGACGAAAAACTACTATCAACACATCATATTAGGGTCCAAAAAAGGAAATTTTTGTACATGTTTCATGTAAGAAATAGGCTCATTAAGTGTTAATTACAATCAAAATATTCTACGAAGGGCCATGTTAATCCACTGAATCCAACCGGTTAAGTCTATAACCCGTACCTAATCCCCTTGTTTAGAAACTTGGCTATTTGAATATTCAATTAGGGTCTTTGCATATTAAATGGGAAAGATTCGACACAGTTGTATTTTAAACAATGCCCTTTGACCCTTGCAGGATGGCGGTTCCATTTGTGGCATCGTGCTTGTACACATCAGATGGCATTATCACTTCGCGCTTGCCTGACAAATTTGAAGACAATACGACAATTTGCAAAGAAAATGAGATTTGATCTACCTAACTCAGTCGCAAAACATATATAGGCTATTTGCCTATTCAGTTGGCTTATTTTGCATATTGCACTGTTATTCAAAACCAAAAGCTACTCATTATGATAATTTGCAATATGTATTTATGCTCAGTCGATAATTTCCTGTGGGGGGGGGGGGGGGATTTCTTGAAGCAAGTGACATTTAGGAAATTGAACAGTAAATGATGCATTGAAAACTTTATTACAACAGAAATTACAATACATTATACAAATTAATACAGTCTCTGTAAATTTCTTAACATTCTATGACATATTACACGGTCTGTGATCTTATTGTTACATTACTGCCATACAACAGATCTGATTCTGAAACTGACTTGTTTTCTAGAAATATCATTTAGCTGGATGTTTTCTTCATACTGAAATAGAAATAAAATATATTTTAGACCTTTGTCTTAGATTTTAGACAAAAAAAAACCAATCGTATTTGTAACCATTCATCCTTAACCATAGACCTACATACTGAAAATTGGCTTTTGGGCATGAAAGTAAAAGACAATAGATTAAGTCTGGCCTGCTATTCTGTTGTATGGCATCAAAGACATAGAGATACCATTAAACTATAAGTTTTCAAACAAGTTGAAATGAAAACTTCTGTGTTCTTAACTACTCTGACCATATATAATTCTCTTAGAATGCAGAAATACAGTTAAAGATGTATGAACATGAGTATTTATTGGCCAAGCTGGCTCCAATGCTCATTCAATGAGGTAGAATAAAGAAACCAAGTACTTACATCTCAGTGGCATTTAACTTGAACAATAACTTGAACCATTTCTTTGTGGGTGGAATTGGTCTAACAACAAAATAGACAGCTTGCTTTTCTAAAATACTATATCTTAGTGTCCAAATGAAATCAATTTATCTTACCTTCTTTGCACTGTGTATTAATAAAAGCTGTATATCAAAATCCACCAGATTAATATTCTAACAATCTCTGATTATGCAGATCAATTTGGTTACATTCTCCAACTACAGCTTTATGATGCTAAAATATAAGGTAATAGATCAAAACATACCCAATTGATAATCTCCATTAAACAAGTTTAACAACAAAATAGACAGCTTGCTTTTCTAAAATATTATATCTTTGTCTGACATAGCAATTCAGAGTTGCAAACTTCTTTTGTCACATCTTTAACAAAGTGAATGATTCATTCCTGCAAAATCATATGAAAATGGCATCAAATCATTTATCTCACAACAATAAAATGTCTTGTAATATGTAGTAGGCCTACCAAAAGAAATCTTACCTTTACTGCACTTATTTGTTCCACTGATTCTATAAATCAAAGCTGTATATCAATATCCATCAATATTCTTCTTATAGAACATTATGCTTCATTATTTCTCAATGTGGATCATATTATTGATTACAACTAAAACAATTGCTTACTTTGACACTGGATCTGTAGAGCAGGAAATGATAAGATTGTTGACTTGTTGTTGTTTATGTCAGTCATATTCAAACCATATTAACATATCTTGGCCTATACTGAAACGAGTCATCTTATACACTCTCTGTAGAACACTGCTGGAATAAAGACAGAATTATTTAGCCTAAATAATACAGGGTATTCCTTCTGGTTAATTAATTGGTGCTGTCCTAAAAAGAATAAAATCACGTTTGTAAACAAATATTGTCGGCAAGGGTAAACTTTTTAAAGCAGGTTCAAGGCCGCGATGGGAGATAACTAAGCTTATATTCCTTTAAAACTAAGACCATATTTAAATAACTAGATATCAGAAATGAACGAATAATATATGACTTACCTGGAGCTGTTTTGTTCCTTTTATTTGAGCTGTATTGAATACAAATGTTGATATGTCAAATCTATGAAATTGTCCCGGTATATAAAGAATTTCTACGCTTGTCTCGATTGTTCTTTTGAGTCTTGTTAATTAATAAGCTTTAATCAGAGAATCAAAACGTTCCAATGGCTTCTCGGTATTCAAAACATACATTTTCTTTCCTGTACAAAATATGAATGGCTTCATTTTATTCTTCAAAGAGTAATCTGCTAATCAACGAAGTCATTTAAGTATCAATCATAGTCTACAAAAACACGGCACTCTTTTGATTTTTTGATTAGAAAGATACAGTGAAAATGCCGAAAATATGCTGTCTGTCATAGGTGACATTCGCTTATAGGACTTTCACGCTTACGGTAAGAAATGACTTTTATTAACTATTTCATTTGATTTTGCATCTTTGAACGACTTGCCAATGATATGCAAATAGTCCATTGGGATAACATAAGACACAATACATTACATATTATAGTATTTGCATATCAACTAATTTACATCAAACGACTTTTCCTTATACCTGTTCTTCGAGCCTAACTGGTGAATTTGATGTTGTGCCTTTGACATTGCAATTCGAGAAGAGGTTTGTCAAATAGTGCCCCTGTATATTTTGTTATGTTTGCTTATCCGTATTTTAGTTTAGCAATTTTCATAGATAGTATTTGCCGACTTAGTAGGCCTACAGCAAAAGACATTTGTCCGAAATGTTCATTGAACTGAACAAAATACATAAACCTGTAAGCAACAGTAAAATAGTGTCCCTGATGTATAATAAATTATTGTGTTTTTGCTAGTTATTGTTTTAGTGAAGCAGTCTGTTTCCGAAAGCCAGATAACTATATCAATTCAATTGTTTTTTTGTCAATTGGCCAGTGAATGATAAAATGGCGGAATAGATATTTTGTTGCATGTTTCAAAACCTTGTCTTTGTATATATATATGATTTTTTTATGAAATAAAATGATTGAATATATACTTGTCTTTCATATTGAGATTCTAAGCTTCAATGTAGCTGCAAACAGAAATAAAACCATGGATTCTGATCATAGTTTGATTGGCTTGTGATTGGTGGTTGAAAGTCACGTGACCTTTTCTTACTGTGCGATCTTGTTAGTAGGGTCTCTTCAGTTGGATTCTGAAAGTGGAAATGGTAAGAGGTCTTTCAACTGTTGTCTGTATAATTGAGGTTCTAAGCTGTAGTAAACTTATTTCGGCACTGATTTTGACTCTGAATTCGATCGATCAATTGCACCAAAATTGAGATTTTTTAAAAGAAATCTATTCAAAATTTTAAATCTAAAAAAAGTGGAACAATTGTCTTAAATGAAAGATATATTACAGCAAAGAACTAGAACTCAATTAACAGGCAAAAAACGACTATCAAAACACTCTATTTGGGTCAAAAAAGAAAAGAGGGGGAGGGGGACATAAAGCTTTTTCCGAAGCAAAACTGCAAAATTCAGATATATGATGTTTGGATTTTTTGGAACCGTCGCAATCTCGTTATCGTAAATATGTGGAAGGAAATTCAGTAAAAAACATCAGGTTTCGTGTAAGAAATAGGCTCATTAAGAGCAAAAAGATGTGTTAATTACAATCAAAGCATTCTGCGAGGGGCCATATTAATCCACTGAATCCAACCGGTTAAGTCTATAATCCGTACCTAATCCCCTTGTTTAGAAACTTGGCTATTTGAATATTATTCAGTTACGCTCTTTGCATATTAAGTGGAATATGTGGGGAAAGACTCGCTTAAAGACAGCTGTATTTTAAACAATGTCCTTTGACCCTTGCAGGATGGCGGTTCCATTTGTGGCATCGTGCTTGTACGCATCAGATAAGAACTCAATTAAAAGACGAAAAACTACTATCAACACATCATATTAGGGTCCAAAAAAGGAAATTTTTGTACATGTTTCATGTAAGAAATAGGCTCATTAAGTGTTAATTACAATCAAAATATTCTACGAAGGGCCATGTTAATCCACTGAATCCAACCGGTTAAGTCTATAACCCGTACCTAATCCCCTTGTTTAGAAACTTGGCTATTTGAATATTCAATTAGGGTCTTTGCATATTAAATGGGAAAGATTCGACACAGTTGTATTTTAAACAATGCCCTTTGACCCTTGCAGGATGGCGGTTCCATTTGTGGCATCGTGCTTGTACACATCAGATGGCATTATCACTTCGCGCTTGCCTGACAAATTTGAAGACAATACGACAATTTGCAAAGAAAATGAGATTTGATCTACCTAACTCAGTCGCAAAACATATATAGGCTATTTGCCTATTCAGTTGGCTTATTTTGCATATTGCACTGTTATTCAAAACCAAAAGCTACTCATTATGATAATTTGCAATATGTATTTATGCTCAGTCGATAATTTCCTGTGGGGGGGGGGGGGGGGATTTCTTGAAGCAAGTGACATTTAGGAAATTGAACAGTAAATGATGCATTGAAAACTTTATTACAACAGAAATTACAATACATTATACAAATTAATACAGTCTCTGTAAATTTCTTAACATTCTATGACATATTACACGGTCTGTGATCTTATTGTTACATTACTGCCATACAACAGATCTGATTCTGAAACTGACTTGTTTTCTAGAAATATCATTTAGCTGGATGTTTTCTTCATACTGAAATAGAAATAAAATATATTTTAGACCTTTGTCTTAGATTTTAGACAAAAAAAAACCAATCGTATTTGTAACCATTCATCCTTAACCATAGACCTACATACTGAAAATTGGCTTTTGGGCATGAAAGTAAAAGACAATAGATTAAGTCTGGCCTGCTATTCTGTTGTATGGCATCAAAGACATAGAGATACCATTAAACTATAAGTTTTCAAACAAGTTGAAATGAAAACTTCTGTGTTCTTAACTACTCTGACCATATATAATTCTCTTAGAATGCAGAAATACAGTTAAAGATGTATGAACATGAGTATTTATTGGCCAAGCTGGCTCCAATGCTCATTCAATGAGGTAGAATAAAGAAACCAAGTACTTACATCTCAGTGGCATTTAACTTGAACAATAACTTGAACCATTTCTTTGTGGGTGGAATTGGTCTAACAACAAAATAGACAGCTTGCTTTTCTAAAATACTATATCTTAGTGTCCAAATGAAATCAATTTATCTTACCTTCTTTGCACTGTGTATTAATAAAAGCTGTATATCAAAATCCACCAGATTAATATTCTAACAATCTCTGATTATGCAGATCAATTTGGTTACATTCTCCAACTACAGCTTTATGATGCTAAAATATAAGGTAATAGATCAAAACATACCCAATTGATAATCTCCATTAAACAAGTTTAACAACAAAATAGACAGCTTGCTTTTCTAAAATATTATATCTTTGTCTGACATAGCAATTCAGAGTTGCAAACTTCTTTTGTCACATCTTTAACAAAGTGAATGATTCATTCCTGCAAAATCATATGAAAATGGCATCAAATCATTTATCTCACAACAATAAAATGTCTTGTAATATGTAGTAGGCCTACCAAAAGAAATCTTACCTTTACTGCACTTATTTGTTCCACTGATTCTATAAATCAAAGCTGTATATCAATATCCATCAATATTCTTCTTATAGAACATTATGCTTCATATTTCTCAATGTGGATCATATTATTGATTACAACTAAAACAATTGCTTACTTTGACACTGGATCTGTAGAGCAGGAAATGATAAGATTGTTGACTTGTTGTTGTTTATGTCAGTCATATTCAAACCATATTAACATATCTTGGCCTATACTGAAACGAGTCATCTTATACACTCTCTGTAGAACACTGCTGGAATAAAGACAGAATTATTTAGCCTAAATAATACAGGGTATTCCTTCTGGTTAATTAATTGGTGCTGTCCTAAAAAGAATAAAATCACGTTTGTAAACAAATATTGTCGGCAAGGGTAAACTTTTTAAAGCAGGTTCAAGGCCGCGATGGGAGATAACTAAGCTTATATTCCTTTAAAACTAAGACCATATTTAAATAACTAGATATCAGAAATGAACGAATAATATATGACTTACCTGGAGCTGTTTTGTTCCTTTTATTTGAGCTGTATTGAATACAAATGTTGATATGTCAAATCTATGAAATTGTCCCGGTATATAAAGAATTTCTACGCTTGTCTCGATTGTTCTTTTGAGTCTTGTTAATTAATAAGCTTTAATCAGAGAATCAAAACGTTCCAATGGCTTCTCGGTATTCAAAACATACATTTTCTTTCCTGTACAAAATATGAATGGCTTCATTTTATTCTTCAAAGAGTAATCTGCTAATCAACGAAGTCATTTAAGTATCAATCATAGTCTACAAAAACACGGCACTCTTTTGATTTTTTGATTAGAAAGATACAGTGAAAATGCCGAAAATATGCTGTCTGTCATAGGTGACATTCGCTTATAGGACTTTCACGCTTACGGTAAGAAATGACTTTTATTAACTATTTCATTTGATTTTGCATCTTTGAACGACTTGCCAATGATATGCAAATAGTCCATTGGGATAACATAAGACACAATACATTACATATTATAGTATTTGCATATCAACTAATTTACATCAAACGACTTTTCCTTATACCTGTTCTTCGAGCCTAACTGGTGAATTTGATGTTGTGCCTTTGACATTGCAATTCGAGAAGAGGTTTGTCAAATAGTGCCCCTGTATATTTTGTTATGTTTGCTTATCCGTATTTTAGTTTAGCAATTTTCATAGATAGTATTTGCCGACTTAGTAGGCCTACAGCAAAAGACATTTGTCCGAAATGTTCATTGAACTGAACAAAATACATAAACCTGTAAGCAACAGTAAAATAGTGTCCCTGATGTATAATAAATTATTGTGTTTTTGCTAGTTATTGTTTTAGTGAAGCAGTCTGTTTCCGAAAGCCAGATAACTATATCAATTCAATTGTTTTTTTGTCAATTGGCCAGTGAATGATAAAATGGCGGAATAGATATTTTGTTGCATGTTTCAAAACCTTGTCTTTGTATATATATATGATTTTTTTATGAAATAAAATGATTGAATATATACTTGTCTTTCATATTGAGATTCTAAGCTTCAATGTAGCTGCAAACAGAAATAAAACCATGGATTCTGATCATAGTTTGATTGGCTTGTGATTGGTGGTTGAAAGTCACGTGACCTTTTCTTACTGTGCGATCTTGTTAGTAGGGTCTCTTCAGTTGGATTCTGAAAGTGGAAATGGTAAGAGGTCTTTCAACTGTTGTCTGTATAATTGAGGTTCTAAGCTGTAGTAAACTTATTTCGGCACTGATTTTGACTCTGAATTCGATCGATCAATTGCACCAAAATTGAGATTTTTTAAAAGAAATCTATTCAAAATTTTAAATCTAAAAAAAGTGGAACAATTGTCTTAAATGAAAGATATATTACAGCAAAGAACTAGAACTCAATTAACAGGCAAAAAACGACTATCAAAACACTCTATTTGGGTCAAAAAAGAAAAGAGGGGGAGGGGGACATAAAGCTTTTTCCGAAGCAAAACTGCAAAATTCAGATATATGATGTTTGGATTTTTTGGAACCGTCGCAATCTCGTTATCGTAAATATGTGGAAGGAAATTCAGTAAAAAACATCAGGTTTCGTGTAAGAAATAGGCTCATTAAGAGCAAAAAGATGTGTTAATTACAATCAAAACATTCTGCGAGGGGCCATATTAATCCACTGAATCCAACCGGTTAAGTCTATAATCCGTACCTAATCCCCTTGTTTAGAAACTTGGCTATTTGAATATTATTCAGTTAGGCTCTTTGCATATTAAGTGGAATATGTGGGGAAAGACTCGCTTAAAGACAGCTGTATTTTAAACAATGTCCTTTGACCCTTGCAGGATGGCGGTTCCATTTGTGGCATCGTGCTTGTACGCATCAGATAAGAACTCAATTAAAAGACGAAAAACTACTATCAACACATCCTATTAGGGTCCAAAAAAGGAAATTTTTGTCAAAAAAGTCATGTTTCATGTAAGAAATAGGCTCATTAAGTGTTAATTACAATCAAAATATTCTACGAAGGGCCATGTTAATCCACTGAATCCAACCGGTTAAGTCTATAACCCGTACCTAATCCCCTTGTTTAGAAACTTGGCTATTTGAATATTCAATTAGGGTCTTTGCATATTAAATGGGAAAGACTCGACACAGTTGTATTTTAAACAATGCCCTTTGACCCTTGCAGGATGGCGGTTCCATTTGTGGCATCGTGCTTGTACACATCAGATGGCATTATCACTTCGCGCTTGCCTGACAAATTTGAAGACAATACGACAATTTGCAAAGGAAATGAGATTTGATCTACCTAACTCAGTCGCAAAACAAATATAGGCTATTTGCCTATTCAGTTGGCTTATTTTGCATATTGCACTGTTATTCAAAACCAAAAGCTACTCATTATGATAATTTGCAATATGTATTTATGCTCAGTCGATAATTTCCTGTGGGGGTGGGGGGGGGGGGGGGGGGGGTATTTCTTGAAGCAAGTGACATTTAGGAAATTGAACAGTAAATGATGCATTGAAAACTTTATTACAACAGAAATTACAATACATTATACAAATTAATACAGTCTCTGTAAATTTCTTAACATTCTATGACATATTACACGGTCTGTGATCTTATTGTTACATTACTGCCATACAACAGATCTGATTCTGAAACTGACTTGTTTTCTAGAAATATCATTTAGCTGGATGTTTTCTTCATACTGAAATAGAAATAAAATATATTTTAGACCTTTGTCTTAGATTTTAGACAAAAAAAAACCAATCGTATTTGTAACCATTCATCCTTAACCATAGACCTACATACTGAAAATTGGCTTTTGGGCATGAAAGTAAAAGACAATAGATTAAGTCTGGCCTGCTATTCTGTTGTATGGCATCAAAGACATAGAGATACCATTAAACTATAAGTTTTCAAACAAGTTGAAATGAAAACTTCTGTGTTCTTAACTACTCTGACCATATATAATTCTCTTAGAATGCAGAAATACAGTTAAAGATGTATGAACATGAGTATTTATTGGCCAAGCTGGCTCCAATGCTCATTCAATGAGGTAGAATAAAGAAACCAAGTACTTACATCTCAGTGGCATTTAACTTGAACAATAACTTGAACCATTTCTTTGTGGGTGGAATTGGTCTAACAACAAAATAGACAGCTTGCTTTTCTAAAATACTATATCTTAGTGTCCAAATGAAATCAATTTATCTTACCTTCTTTGCACTGTGTATTAATAAAAGCTGTATATCAAAATCCACCAGATTAATATTCTAACAATCTCTGATTATGCAGATCAATTTGGTTACATTCTCCAACTACAGCTTTATGATGCTAAAATATAAGGTAATAGATCAAAACATACCCAATTGATAATCTCCATTAAACAAGTTTAACAACAAAATAGACAGCTTGCTTTTCTAAAATATTATATCTTTGTCTGACATAGCAATTCAGAGTTGCAAACTTCTTTTGTCACATCTTTAACAAAGTGAATGATTCATTCCTGCAAAATCATATGAAAATGGCATCAAATCATTTATCTCACAACAATAAAATGTCTTGTAATATGTAGTAGGCCTACCAAAAGAAATCTTACCTTTACTGCACTTATTTGTTCCACTGATTCTATAAATCAAAGCTGTATATCAATATCCATCAATATTCTTCTTATAGAACATTATGCTTCATATTTCTCAATGTGGATCATATTATTGATTACAACTAAAACAATTGCTTACTTTGACACTGGATCTGTAGAGCAGGAAATGATAAGATTGTTGACTTGTTGTTGTTTATGTCAGTCATATTCAAACCATATTAACATATCTTGGCCTATACTGAAACGAGTCATCTTATACACTCTCTGTAGAACACTGCTGGAATAAAGACAGAATTATTTAGCCTAAATAATACAGGGTATTCCTTCTGGTTAATTAATTGGTGCTGTCCTAAAAAGAATAAAATCACGTTTGTAAACAAATATTGTCGGCAAGGGTAAACTTTTTAAAGCAGGTTCAAGGCCGCGATGGGAGATAACTAAGCTTATATTCCTTTAAAACTAAGACCATATTTAAATAACTAGATATCAGAAATGAACGAATAATATATGACTTACCTGGAGCTGTTTTGTTCCTTTTATTTGAGCTGTATTGAATACAAATGTTGATATGTCAAATCTATGAAATTGTCCCGGTATATAAAGAATTTCTACGCTTGTCTCGATTGTTCTTTTGAGTCTTGTTAATTAATAAGCTTTAATCAGAGAATCAAAACGTTCCAATGGCTTCTCGGTATTCAAAACATACATTTTCTTTCCTGTACAAAATATGAATGGCTTCATTTTATTCTTCAAAGAGTAATCTGCTAATCAACGAAGTCATTTAAGTATCAATCATAGTCTACAAAAACACGGCACTCTTTTGATTTTTTGATTAGAAAGATACAGTGAAAATGCCGAAAATATGCTGTCTGTCATAGGTGACATTCGCTTATAGGACTTTCACGCTTACGGTAAGAAATGACTTTTATTAACTATTTCATTTGATTTTGCATCTTTGAACGACTTGCCAATGATATGCAAATAGTCCATTGGGATAACATAAGACACAATACATTACATATTATAGTATTTGCATATCAACTAATTTACATCAAACGACTTTTCCTTATACCTGTTCTTCGAGCCTAACTGGTGAATTTGATGTTGTGCCTTTGACATTGCAATTCGAGAAGAGGTTTGTCAAATAGTGCCCCTGTATATTTTGTTATGTTTGCTTATCCGTATTTTAGTTTAGCAATTTTCATAGATAGTATTTGCCGACTTAGTAGGCCTACAGCAAAAGACATTTGTCCGAAATGTTCATTGAACTGAACAAAATACATAAACCTGTAAGCAACAGTAAAATAGTGTCCCTGATGTATAATAAATTATTGTGTTTTTGCTAGTTATTGTTTTAGTGAAGCAGTCTGTTTCCGAAAGCCAGATAACTATATCAATTCAATTGTTTTTTTGTCAATTGGCCAGTGAATGATAAAATGGCGGAATAGATATTTTGTTGCATGTTTCAAAACCTTGTCTTTGTATATATATATGATTTTTTTATGAAATAAAATGATTGAATATATACTTGTCTTTCATATTGAGATTCTAAGCTTCAATGTAGCTGCAAACAGAAATAAAACCATGGATTCTGATCATAGTTTGATTGGCTTGTGATTGGTGGTTGAAAGTCACGTGACCTTTTCTTACTGTGCGATCTTGTTAGTAGGGTCTCTTCAGTTGGATTCTGAAAGTGGAAATGGTAAGAGGTCTTTCAACTGTTGTCTGTATAATTGAGGTTCTAAGCTGTAGTAAACTTATTTCGGCACTGATTTTGACTCTGAATTCGATCGATCAATTGCACCAAAATTGAGATTTTTTAAAAGAAATCTATTCAAAATTTTAAATCTAAAAAAAGTGGAACAATTGTCTTAAATGAAAGATATATTACAGCAAAGAACTAGAACTCAATTAACAGGCAAAAAACGACTATCAAAACACTCTATTTGGGTCAAAAAAGAAAAGAGGGGGAGGGGGACATAAAGCTTTTTCCGAAGCAAAACTGCAAAATTCAGATATATGATGTTTGGATTTTTTGGAACCGTCGCAATCTCGTTATCGTAAATATGTGGAAGGAAATTCAGTAAAAAACATCAGGTTTCGTGTAAGAAATAGGCTCATTAAGAGCAAAAAGATGTGTTAATTACAATCAAAGCATTCTGCGAGGGGCCATATTAATCCACTGAATCCAACCGGTTAAGTCTATAATCCGTACCTAATCCCCTTGTTTAGAAACTTGGCTATTTGAATATTATTCAGTTACGCTCTTTGCATATTAAGTGGAATATGTGGGGAAAGACTCGCTTAAAGACAGCTGTATTTTAAACAATGTCCTTTGACCCTTGCAGGATGGCGGTTCCATTTGTGGCATCGTGCTTGTACGCATCAGATAAGAACTCAATTAAAAGACGAAAAACTACTATCAACACATCCTATTAGGGTCCAAAAAAGGAAATTTTTGTCAAAAAAGTCATGTTTCATGTAAGAAATAGGCTCATTAAGTGTTAATTACAATCAAAATATTCTACGAAGGGCCATGTTAATCCACTGAATCCAACCGGTTAAGTCTATAACCCGTACCTAATCCCCTTGTTTAGAAACTTGGCTATTTGAATATTCAATTAGGGTCTTTGCATATTAAATGGGAAAGACTCGACACAGTTGTATTTTAAACAATGCCCTTTGACCCTTGCAGGATGGCGGTTCCATTTGTGGCATCGTGCTTGTACACATCAGATGGCATTATCACTTCGCGCTTGCCTGACAAATTTGAAGACAATACGACAATTTGCAAAGGAAATGAGATTTGATCTACCTAACTCAGTCGCAAAACAAATATAGGCTATTTGCCTATTCAGTTGGCTTATTTTGCATATTGCACTGTTATTCAAAACCAAAAGCTACTCATTATGATAATTTGCAATATGTATTTATGCTCAGTCGATAATTTCCTGTGGGGGTGGGGGGGGGGGGGGGGGGGTATTTCTTGAAGCAAGTGACATTTAGGAAATTGAACAGTAAATGATGCATTGAAAACTTTATTACAACAGAAATTACAATACATTATACAAATTAATACAGTCTCTGTAAATTTCTTAACATTCTATGACATATTACACGGTCTGTGATCTTATTGTTACATTACTGCCATACAACAGATCTGATTCTGAAACTGACTTGTTTTCTAGAAATATCATTTAGCTGGATGTTTTCTTCATACTGAAATAGAAATAAAATATATTTTAGACCTTTGTCTTAGATTTTAGACAAAAAAAAACCAATCGTATTTGTAACCATTCATCCTTAACCATAGACCTACATACTGAAAATTGGCTTTTGGGCATGAAAGTAAAAGACAATAGATTAAGTCTGGCCTGCTATTCTGTTGTATGGCATCAAAGACATAGAGATACCATTAAACTATAAGTTTTCAAACAAGTTGAAATGAAAACTTCTGTGTTCTTAACTACTCTGACCATATATAATTCTCTTAGAATGCAGAAATACAGTTAAAGATGTATGAACATGAGTATTTATTGGCCAAGCTGGCTCCAATGCTCATTCAATGAGGTAGAATAAAGAAACCAAGTACTTACATCTCAGTGGCATTTAACTTGAACAATAACTTGAACCATTTCTTTGTGGGTGGAATTGGTCTAACAACAAAATAGACAGCTTGCTTTTCTAAAATACTATATCTTAGTGTCCAAATGAAATCAATTTATCTTACCTTCTTTGCACTGTGTATTAATAAAAGCTGTATATCAAAATCCACCAGATTAATATTCTAACAATCTCTGATTATGCAGATCAATTTGGTTACATTCTCCAACTACAGCTTTATGATGCTAAAATATAAGGTAATAGATCAAAACATACCCAATTGATAATCTCCATTAAACAAGTTTAACAACAAAATAGACAGCTTGCTTTTCTAAAATATTATATCTTTGTCTGACATAGCAATTCAGAGTTGCAAACTTCTTTTGTCACATCTTTAACAAAGTGAATGATTCATTCCTGCAAAATCATATGAAAATGGCATCAAATCATTTATCTCACAACAATAAAATGTCTTGTAATATGTAGTAGGCCTACCAAAAGAAATCTTACCTTTACTGCACTTATTTGTTCCACTGATTCTATAAATCAAAGCTGTATATCAATATCCATCAATATTCTTCTTATAGAACATTATGCTTCATATTTCTCAATGTGGATCATATTATTGATTACAACTAAAACAATTGCTTACTTTGACACTGGATCTGTAGAGCAGGAAATGATAAGATTGTTGACTTGTTGTTGTTTATGTCAGTCATATTCAAACCATATTAACATATCTTGGCCTATACTGAAACGAGTCATCTTATACACTCTCTGTAGAACACTGCTGGAATAAAGACAGAATTATTTAGCCTAAATAATACAGGGTATTCCTTCTGGTTAATTAATTGGTGCTGTCCTAAAAAGAATAAAATCACGTTTGTAAACAAATATTGTCGGCAAGGGTAAACTTTTTAAAGCAGGTTCAAGGCCGCGATGGGAGATAACTAAGCTTATATTCCTTTAAAACTAAGACCATATTTAAATAACTAGATATCAGAAATGAACGAATAATATATGACTTACCTGGAGCTGTTTTGTTCCTTTTATTTGAGCTGTATTGAATACAAATGTTGATATGTCAAATCTATGAAATTGTCCCGGTATATAAAGAATTTCTACGCTTGTCTCGATTGTTCTTTTGAGTCTTGTTAATTAATAAGCTTTAATCAGAGAATCAAAACGTTCCAATGGCTTCTCGGTATTCAAAACATACATTTTCTTTCCTGTACAAAATATGAATGGCTTCATTTTATTCTTCAAAGAGTAATCTGCTAATCAACGAAGTCATTTAAGTATCAATCATAGTCTACAAAAACACGGCACTCTTTTGATTTTTTGATTAGAAAGATACAGTGAAAATGCCGAAAATATGCTGT
>JARJEI010000133.1:0-28492 GCA_029955415.1 Lottia scabra | reverse complement strand
ATTCCCCATCCTTTGGACCCCAGGGACTTCAAATAAAACACCACAAGAACAAAATCAGAAAGAGTTCATTCTGGGCCAGAAAAGTCGTGCCACCCGCGGCCTAGGCAAAAATGCCAAAAATTGAAAAAAATGCTCTCACCTCCAAAGTATGCAAGCTAGAAAGCTGAAATTTTCAGGGCAGATCAGGATGGCCAATCTGGACCTAGGGCAAAAAAACAGAACTCAATTCTTTCCAATATTTTGGGATTTATGGCCATTTTACTGTTTTTGGACCCCTGCTCAAAAGTGGTCTTAGCCAAAATGCTCAGATTTGCTTAGAAAAGCTTAATTCTTGTGATTCCCCATCCTTTGGACCTCAGGGACTTCAAAAAACACCACAAGAACAAAATCAGAAAGAGTTCATTCTGGGCCAGAAAAGTCGTGCCACACGCGGCCTAGGCAAAAATGCCAAAAATTGAAAAAATGCTCTCACCTCCAAAGTATGCAAGCTAGAAATTTTCAGGGCAGATCAGGATGGCCAATCTGGACCTAGGGCAAAAAACAGAACTCAATTATCGCCAATATTTTGGGATTTATGGCCATTTTACTGTTTTTGGACCCCTGCTTAAAAGTGGTCTTAGCCAAAATGCTCAGATTTGCTTAGAAAAGCTTAATTCTTGTGATTCCCCATCCTTTGGACCCCAGGGACTTTAAAAAACACCACAAGAACAAAATCAGAAAGAGTTCATTCTGGGCCAGAAAAGTCGTGCCACCCGCGGCCTAGGCAAAAATGCCAAAAATTGAAAAAAATGCTCTCACCTCCAAAGTATGCAAGCTAGAAAGCTGAAATTTTCAGGGCAGATCAGGATGGCCAATCTGGACCTAGGGCAAAAAAACAGAACTCAATTCTTTCCAATATTTTGGGATTTATGGCCATTTTACTGTTTTTGGACCCCTGCTCAAAAGTGGTCTTAGCCAAAATGCTCAGATTTGCTTAGAAAAGCTTAATTCTTGTGATTCCCCATCCTTTGGACCTCAGGGACTTCAAAAAACACCACAAGAACAAAATCAGAAAGAGTTCATTCTGGGCCAGAAAAGTCGTGCCACCCGCGGCCTAGGCAAAAATGCCAAAAATTGAAAAAAATGCTCTCACCTCCAAATTTGCAAGCTAGAAAGCTGAAAATTTCATGGCAGATCAGGATGGCCAATCTGGACCTAGGGCAAAAAACAGAACTCAATTATCTCCAATATTTTGGGATTTATGGCCATTTTACTGTTTTTGGACCCCTGCTCAAAAGTGGTCTTAGCCAAAATGCTCAGATTTGCTTAGAAAAGCTTAATTCTTGTGATTCCCCATCCTTTGGACCCCAGGGACTTCAAAAAACACCACAAGAACAAAATCAGAAAAAGTTCATTCTGGGCCAGAAAAGTCGTGCCACCCGCGGCCTAGGCAAAAATGCCCAAAATTGAAAAAAATGCTCTCACCTCCAAAGTATGCAAGCTAGAAAGCTGAAATTTTCAGGGCAGATCAGGATGGCCAATCTGGACCTAGGGCAAAAAACAGAACTCAATTATCTCCAATATTGTGGGATTTATGGCCATTTTACTGTTTTTGGACCCCTGCTCAAAAGTGGTCTTAGCCAAAATGCTCAGATTTGCTTAGAAAAGGTTAATTCTTGTGATTCCCCATCCTTTGGACCCCAGGGACTTAAAAAAACACCACAAGAACAAAATCAGAAAAAGTTCATTCTGGGCCAGAAAAGTCGTGCCACCCGCGGCCTAGGCAAAAATGCAAAAAATTGAAAAAAATGCTCTCACCTCCAAAGTATGCAAGCTAGAAAGCTGAAAGTTTCAGGGCAGATCAGGATGGCCAATCTGGACCTAGGGCAAAAAACAGAACTCAATTATCTCCAATATTTTGGGATTTATGGCCATTTTACTGTTTTTGGACCCCTGCTCAAAAGTGGTCTTAGCCAAAATGCTCAGATTTGCTTAGAAAAGCTTCATTCTTGTGATTCCCCATCCTTTGGACCCCAGGGACTTCAAATAAAACACCACAAGAACAAAATCAGAAAGAGTTCATTCTGGGCCAGAAAAGTCGTGCCACCCGCGGCCTAGGCAAAAATGCCAAAAATTGAAAAAAATGCTCTCACCTCCAAAGTATGCAAGCTAGAAAGCTGAAATTTTCAGGGCAGATCAGGATGGCCAATCTGGACCTAGGGCAAAAAAACAGAACTCAATTCTTTCCAATATTTTGGGATTTATGGCCATTTTACTGTTTTTGGACCCCTGCTCAAAAGTGGTCTTAGCCAAAATGCTCAGATTTGCTTAGAAAAGCTTAATTCTTGTGATTCCCCATCCTTTGGACCTCAGGGACTTCAAAAAACACCACAAGAACAAAATCAGAAAGAGTTCATTCTGGGCCAGAAAAGTCGTGCCACACGCGGCCTAGGCAAAAATGCCAAAAATTGAAAAAATGCTCTCACCTCCAAAGTATGCAAGCTAGAAAGCTGAAATTTCCAGGGCAGATCAGGATGGCCAATCTGGACCTAGGGCAAAAAACAGAACTCAATTATCGCCAATATTTTGGGATTTATGGCCATTTTACTGTTTTTGGACCCCTGCTTAAAAGTGGTCTTAGCCAAAATGCTCAGATTTGCTTAGAAAAGCTTAATTCTTGTGATTCCCCATCCTTTGGACCCCAGGGACTTTAAAAAACACCACAAGAACAAAATCAGAAAGAGTTCATTCTGGGCCAGAAAAGTCGTGCCACCCGCGGCCTAGGCAAAAATGCCAAAAATTGAAAAAAATGCTCTCACCTCCAAAGTATGCAAGCTAGAAAGCTGAAATTTTCAGGGCAGATCAGGATGGCCAATCTGGACCTAGGGCAAAAAACAGAACTCAATTATCTCCAATATTTTGGGATTTATGGCCATTTTACTGTTTTTGGACCCCTGCTCAAAGACGTCTTAGCCAAAATGCTCAGATTTGCTTAGAAAAGCTTAATTCTTGTGATTCCCCATCCTTTGGACCCCAGGGACTTCAAAAAACACCACAAGAACAAAATCAGAAAAAGTTCATTCTGGGCCAGAAAAGTCGTGCCACCCGCGGCCTAGGCAAAAATGCAAAAAATTGAAAAAAATGCTCTCACCTCCAAAGTATGCAAGCTAGAAAGCTGAAAGTTTCAGGGCAGATCAGGATGGCCAATCTGGACCTAGGGCAAAAAACAGAACTCAATTATCTCCAATATTTTGGGATTTATGGCCATTTTACTGTTTTTGGACCCCTGCTCAAAAGTGGTCTTAGCCAAAATGCTCAGATTTGCTTAGAAAAGCTTCATTCTTGTGATTCCCCATCCTTTGGACCCCAGGGACTTCAAATAAAACACCACAAGAACAAAATCAGAAAGAGTTCATTCTGGGCCAGAAAAGTCGTGCCACCCGCGGCCTAGGCAAAAATGCCAAAAATTGAAAAAATGCTCTCACCTCCAAAGTATGCAAGCTAGAAAGCTGAAATTTTCAGGGCAGATCAGGATGGCCAATCTGGACCTAGGGCAAAAATCAGAACTCAATTATCTCCAATATTTTGGGATTTATGGCCATTTTACTGTTTTTGGACCCCTGCTTAAAAGTGGTCTTAGCCAAAATGCTCAGATTTGCTTAGAAAAGCTTAATTCTTGTGATTCCCCATCCTTTGGACCCCAGGGACTTCAAAAAACACCACAAGAACAAAATCAGAAAAAGCTCATTCTGGGCCAGAAAAGTCGTGCCACCCGCAGCCTAGGCAAAAATGCCAAAAATTGAAAAAATGCTCTCACCTCCAAAGTATGCAAGCTAGAAAGCTGAAATTTTCAGGGCAGATCAGGATGGCCAATCTGGACCTAGGGCAAAAAACAGAACTCAATTATCTCCAATATTTTGGGATTTATGGCCATTTTACTGTTTTTGGACCCCTGCTCAAAAGTGGTCTTAGCCAAAATGCTCAGATTTGCTTAGAAAAGCTTAATTCTTGTGATTCCCCATCCTTTGGACCCCAGGGACTTCAAATAAAACACCACAAGAACAAAATCAGAAAGAGTTCATTCTGGGCCAGAAAAGTCGTGCCACCCGCAGCCTAGGCAAAAATGCCAAAAATTGAAAAAAATGCTCTCACCTCCAAAGTATGCAAGCTAGAAAGCTGAAATTTTCAGGGCAGATCAGGATGGCCAATCTGGACCTAGGGCAAAACACAGAACTCAATTATCACCAATATTTTGGGATTTATGGCCATTTTACTGTTTTTGGACCCCTGCTTAAAAGTGGTCTTAGCCAAAATGCTCAGATTTGCTTAGAAAAGCTTAATTCTTGTGATTCCCCATCCTTTGGACCCCAGGGACTTCAAAAAACACCACAAGAACAAAATCAGAAAGAGTTCATTCTGGGCCAGAAAAGTCGTGCCACCCGCGGCCTAGGCAAAAATGCCAAAAATTGGAAAAAATGCTCTCACCTCCAAAGTATGCAAGCTAGAAAGCTGAAATTTTCAGGGCAGATCAGGATGGCCAATCTGGACCTAGGGCAAAAAAACAGAACTCAATTCTTTCCAATATTTTGGGATTTATGGCCATTTTACTGTTTTTGGACCCCTGCTCAAAAGTGGTCTTAGCCAAAATGCTCAGATTTGCTTAGAAAAGCTTAATTCTTGTGATTCCCCATCCTTTGGACCTCAGGGACTTCAAAAAACACCACAAGAACAAAATCAGAAAGAGTTCATTCTGGGCCAGAAAAGTCGTGCCACCCGCGGCCTAGGCAAAAATGCCAAAAATTGAAAAAATGCTCTCACCTCCAAAGTATGCAAGCTAGAAAGCTGAAATTTCCAGGGCAGATCAGGATGGCCAATCTGGACCTAGGGCAAAAAACAGAACTCAATTATCGCCAATATTTTGGGATTTATGGCCATTTTACTGTTTTTGGACCCCTGCTTAAAAGTGGTCTTAGCCAAAATGCTCAGATTTGCTTAGAAAAGCTTAATTCTTGTGATTCCCCATCCTTTGGACCCCAGGGACTTCAAAAAACACCACAAGAACAAAATCAGAAAGAGTTCATTCTGGGCCAGAAAAGTCGTGCCACCCCGGCCTAGGCAAAAATGCCAAAAATTGGAAAAAATGCTCTCACCTCCAAAGTATGCAAGCTAGAAAGCTGAAATTTTCAGGGCAGATCAGGATGGCCAATCTGGACCTAGGGCAAAAAAACAGAACTCAATTCTTTCCAATATTTTGGGATTTATGGCCATTTTACTGTTTTTGGACCCCTGCTCAAAAGTGGTCTTAGCCAAAATGCTCAGATTTGCTTAGAAAAGCTTAATTCTTGTGATTCCCCATCCTTTGGACCTCAGGGACTTCAAAAAACACCACAAGAACAAAATCAGAAAGAGTTCATTCTGGGCCAGAAAAGTCGTGCCACCCGCGGCCTAGGCAAAAATGCCCAAAATTGAAAAAATGCTCTCACCTCCAAAGTATGCAAGCTAGAAAGCTGAAATTTTCAGGGCAGATCAGGATGGCCAATCTGGACCTAGGGCAAAAAACAGAACTCAATTATCTCCAATATTGTGGGATTTATGGCCATTTTACTGTTTTTGGACCCCTGCTCAAAAGTGGTCTTAGCCAAAATGCTCAGATTTGCTTAGAAAAGGTTAATTCTTGTGATTCCCCATCCTTTGGACCCCAGGGACTTAAAAAAACACCACAAGAACAAAATCAGAAAAAGTTCATTCTGGGCCAGAAAAGTCGTGCCACCCGCGGCCTAGGCAAAAATGCCAAAAATTGAAAAAAATGCTCTCACCTCCAAAGTATGCAAGCTAGAAAGCTGAAATTTTGAGGGCAGATCAGGATGGCCAATCTGGACATAGGGCAAAAAACAGAACTCAATTATCGCCAATATTTTGGGATTTATGGCCATTTTACTGTTTTTGGACCCCTGCTCAAAAGTGGTCTTAGCCAAAATGCCCAGATTTGCTTAGAAAAGCTTAATTCTTGTGATTCCCCATCCTTTGGACCTCAGGGACTTCAAATAAAACACCACAAGAACAAAATCAGAAAAAGTTCATTCTGGGCCAGAAAAGTCGTGCCACCCGCGGCCTAGGCAAAAATGCCAAAAATTGAAAAAATGCTCTCACCTCCAAAGTATGCAAGCTAGAAAGCTGAAATTTTGAGGGCAGATCAGGATGGCCAATCTGGACCTAGGGCAAAAAACAGAACTCAATTATCTCCAATATTTTGGGATTTATGGCCATTTTACTGTTTTTGAACCCCTGCTCAAAAGTGGTCTTAGCCAAAATGCTCAGATATGCTTAGAAAAGCTTAATTCTTGTGATTCCCATCCTTTGGACCCCAGGGACTTAAAAAAACACCACAAGAACAAAATCAGAAAAAGTTCATTCTGGGCCAGAAAAGTCGTGCCACCCGCGGCCTGGACAAAAATGCCAAAAATTGAAAAAATGCTCTCACCTCCAATGTATGCAAGCTAGAAAGCTGAAATTTTCAGGGCAGATCAGGATGGCCAATCTGGACCTAGGGCAAAAAACAGAACTCAATTATCTCCAATATTTTGGGATTTATGGCCATTTTACTGTTTTTGGACCCCTGCTCAAAAGTGGTCTTAGCCAAAATGCTCAGATTTGCTTAGAAAAGCTTAATTCTTGTGATTCCCCATCCTTTGGACCCCAGGGACTTCAAAAAACACCACAAGAACAAAATCAGAAAGAGTTCATTCTGGGCCAGAAAAGTCGTGCCACCCGCGGCCTAGGCAAAAATGCCCAAAATTGAAAAAATGCTCTCACCTCCAAAGTATGCAAGCTAGAAAGCTGAAATTTTCAGGGAAGATCAGGATGGCCAATCTGGACCTAGGGCAAAAAACAGAACTCAATTATCTCCAATATTTTGGGATTTATGGCCATTTTACTGTTTTTGGACCCCTGCTCAAAAGTGGTCTTAGCCAAAATGCTCAGATTTGCTTAGAAAAGCTTAATTCTTGTGATTCCCCATCCTTTGGACCCCAGGGAATTCAAAAAACACCACAAGAACAAAATCAGAAAAAGTTCATTCTG
Source organism: Lottia scabra (assembly GCA_029955415.1). Taxonomy (NCBI): domain Eukaryota; kingdom Metazoa; phylum Mollusca; class Gastropoda; family Lottiidae; genus Lottia; species Lottia scabra. Next base: position 21,433 of record JARJEI010000133.1, on the reverse strand, counting down.
GGCCAGAAAAGTCGTGCCACCCGCGGCCTAGGCAAAAATGCCAAAAATTGAAAAAATGCTCTCACCTCCAAAGTATGCAAGCTAGAAAGCTAAAATTTTCCGGGCAGATCAGGATGGCCAATCTGGACATAGGGCAAAAAAACAGAACTCAATTATCTCCAATATTTTGGGATTTATGGCCATTTTACTGTTTTTGGACCCCTGCTCAAAAGTGGTCTTAGCCAAAATGCTCAGATTTGCTTAGAAAAGCTTAATTCTTGTGATTCCCCAAACTTTGGACCCCAGGGACTTCAAAAAACACCACAAGAACAAAATCAGAAAAGGTTCATTCTGGGCCAGAAAAGTCGTGCCTAGGCAAAAATGCCAAAAATTGAAAAAATGCTCTCACCTCCAAAGTATGCAAGATAGAAAGCTGAAATTTTCAGGGCAGATCAGGATGGCCAATCTGGACCTAGGGCAAAAAACAGAACTCAATTATCTCCAATATTTTGGGATTTATGGCCATTTTACTGTTTTTGGACCCCTGCTCAAAAGTGGTCTTAGCCAAAATGCTCAGATTTGCTTAGAAAAGCTTAATTCTTGTGATTCCCAATCCTTTGGACCCCAGGGACTTCAAAAAACACCACAAGAACAAAATCAGAAAAAGTTCATTTTGTGCCAGAAAAGTTGTGCCACTCTGCGGCCTAGGCAAAAATGCCAAAAATTAAAAAAATGCTCTCACCTGCAAGGTATGCAAGCTAGAAAGCTGAAATTTTTAGGGCAGATCAGGATGGCCAATCTGGACCTAGGGCAAAAAACAGAATTCAATTATCTCCAATGTTTTGGGATTTATGGCCATTTTACTGTTTTTGGACCCCTGCTCAAAAGTGGTCTTTGCCAAAATGCTCAGATTTGCTTAGAAAAGCTTAATTCTTGTGATTCCCCATCCTTTGGACCCCAGGGACTTAAAAAAACACCACAAGAACAAAATCAGAAAAAGTTCATTCTGTGCCAGAAAAGTTGTGCCACTCTGCGGCCTAGGCAAAAATGCCAAAAATTAAAAAAATGCTCTCACCTGCAAGGTATGCAAGCTAGAAAGCTGAAATTTTTAGGGCAGATCAGGATGGCCAATCTGGACCTAGGGCAAAAAACAGAACTCAATTATCTCCAATGTTTTGGGATTTATGGCCATTTTACTTTTTTGGACCCCTGCTCAAAAGTGGTCTTTGCCAAAATGCTCAGATTTGCTTAGAAAAGCTTAATTCTTGTGATTCCCCATCCTTTGGACCCCAGGGACTTAAAAAAACACCACAAAATCAGAAAAAGTTCATTCTGGGCATAAAAGTCGTGCCACCCGCGGCCTAGGCAAAAATGCCAAAAATTGAAAAAATGCTCTCACCTCCAAAGTATGCAAGATAGAAATTTTCAGGGCAGATCAGGATGGCCAATCTGGACCTTGGGCAAAACTCAATTATCTCCAATATTTTGGGATTTATGGTCAAAAAAGTCATTTTTAGCCCGAAAATTGTTTTCTCAGATTTCGATTTGAGGTAAGGTTTTAGACTAATTGGACCCCTGCAAGTCCAAAAAAGTTGTTTATTTCCAATTCTGAGCACTTCGGGTTTTTGCGCAAAAGTACCCCAAATTGAACCTTTTGCGCCGGAGCCCATAGCTCCCAAAATAATGGAGCAATCCAATCGCGGTTTGCGGCATTGCAAAGACCACCTATTGGACCACCTTGTGGCAGAATTTCAGCTTCCTATCTCAAACGGTCTAGCCGTGGTGGAGGTTCAAAGTTGAAATTTTGAAAAATTGGCAAAATTGAAAAAACCATAAGGGGGGACCCTTTGGTCAAAAAAGTCATTTTTACCCCGAAAATTTTTGTCTCAGATTTCGATTTGAGGTATGTTTTTAGACTAATTGGACCCCTGCGAGTTCAAAAAAGTTGTTTATTTTCAATTCTGAGCACTTCGGTTTTTTGCGCAAAAGTACCCAAAATTGAACCTTTTGCGCCGGAGCCCATAGCTCCCAAAATAATGGAGCAATCCAATCGCGGTTTGCGGCATTGCAAAGACCACCTATTGGACCACCTTGTGGCAGAATTTCAGCTTCCTATCTCAAACGGTCTAGCCGTGGTGGAGGTTCAAAGTTGAAATTTTGAAAAATTGGCAAAATTGAAAAAACCATAAGGGGGGACCCTTTGGTCAAAAAAGTCATTTTTACCCCGAAAATTTTTGTCTCAGATTTCGATTTGAGGTATGTTTTTAGACTAATTGGACCCCTGCGAGTTCAAAAAAGTTGTTTATTTTCAATTCTGAGCACTTCGGTTTTTTGCGCAAAAGTACCCAAAATTGAACCTTTTGCGCCGGAGCCCATAGCTCCCAAAATAATGGAGCAATCCAATCGCGGTTTGCGGCATTGCAAAGACCACCTATTGGACCACCTTGTGGCAAAATTTCAGCTTCCTATCTCAAACGGTCTAGCCGTGGTGGAGGTTCAAAGTTGAAATTTTGAAAAATTGGCAAAATTGAAAAAAACCATAAGGGGGGACCCTTTGGTCAAAAAAGTCATTTTTACCCCGAAAATTTTTGTCTCAGATTTCGATTTGAGGTATGTTTTTAGACTAATTGGACCCCTGCGAGTTCAAAAAAGTTGTTTATTTTCAATTCTGAGCACTTCGGTTTTTTGCGCAAAAGTACCCAAAATTGAACCTTTTGCGCCGGAGCCCATAGCTCCCAAAATAATGGAGCAATCCAATCGCGGTTTGCGGCATTGCAAAGACCACCTATTGGACCACCTTGTGGCAGAATTTCAGCTTCCTATCTCAAACGGTCTAGCCGTGGTGGAGGTTCAAAGTTGAAATTTTGAAAAATTGGCAAAATTGAAAAAACCATAAGGGGGGACCCTTTGGTCAAAAAAGTCATTTTTACCCCGAAAATTTTTGTCTCAGATTTCGATTTGAGGTATGTTTTTAGACTAATTGGACCCCTGCGAGTTCAAAAAAGTTGTTTATTTTCAATTCTGAGCACTTCGGTTTTTTGCGCAAAAGTACCCAAAATTGAACCTTTTGCGCCGGAGCCCATAGCTCCCAAAATAATGGAGCAATCCAATCGCGGTTTGCGGCATTGCAAAGACCACCTATTGGACCACCTTGTGGCAGAATTTCAGCTTCCTATCTCAAACGGTCTAGCCGTGGTGGAGGTTCAAAGTTGAAATTTTGAAAAATTGGCAAAATTGAAAAAACCATAAGGGGGGACCCTTTGGTCAAAAAAGTCATTTTTACCCCGAAAATTTTTGTCTCAGATTTCGATTTGAGGTATGTTTTTAGACTAATTGGACCCCTGCGAGTTCAAAAAAGTTGTTTATTTTCAATTCTGAGCACTTCGGTTTTTTGCGCAAAAGTACCCAAAATTGAACCTTTTGCGCCGGAGCCCATAGCTCCCAAAATAATGGAGCAATCCAATCGCGGTTTGCGGCATTGCAAAGACCACCTATTGGACCACCTTGTGGCAGAATTTCAGCTTCCTATCTCAAACGGTCTAGCCGTGGTGGAGGTTCAAAGTTGAAATTTTGAAAAATTGGCAAAATTGAAAAAACCATAAGGGGGGACCCTTTGGTCAAAAAAGTCATTTTTACCCCGAAAATTTTTGTCTCAGATTTCGATTTGAGGTATGTTTTTAGACTAATTGGACCCCTGCGAGTTCAAAAAAGTTGTTTATTTTCAATTCTGAGCACTTCGGTTTTTTGCGCAAAAGTACCCAAAATTGAACCTTTTGCGCCGGAGCCCATAGCTCCCAAAATAATGGAGCAATCCAATCGCGGTTTGCGGCATTGCAAAGACCACCTATTGGACCACCTTGTGGCAGAATTTCAGCTTCCTATCTCAAACGGTCTAGCCGTGGTGGAGGTTCAAAGTTGAAATTTTGAAAAATTGGCAAAATTGAAAAAAACCATAAGGGGGGACCCTTTGGTCAAAAAAGTCATTTTTACCCCGAAAATTTTTGTCTCAGATTTCGATTTGAGGTATGTTTTTAGACTAATTGGACCCCTGCGAGTTAAAAAAAGTTGTTTATTTTCAATTCTGAGCACTTCGGTTTTTTGCGCAAAAGTACCCAAAATTGAACCTTTTGCGCCGGAGCCCATAGCTCCCAAAATAATGGAGCAATCCAATCGCGGTTTGCGGCATTGCAAAGACCACCTATTGGACCACCTTGTGGCAGAATTTCAGCTTCCTATCTCAAACGGTCTAGCCGTGGTGGAGGTTCAAAGTTGAAATTTTGAAAAATTGGCAAAATTGAAAAAACCATAAGGGGGGACCCTTTGGTCAAAAAAGTCATTTTTACCCCGAAAATTTTTGTCTCAGATTTCGATTTGAGGTATGTTTTTAGACTAATTGGACCCCTGCGAGTTCAAAAAAGTTGTTTATTTTCAATTCTGAGCACTTCGGTTTTTTGCGCAAAAGTACCCAAAATTGAACCTTTTGCGCCGGAGCCCATAGCTCCCAAAATAATGGAGCAATCCAATCGCGGTTTGCGGCATTGCAAAGACCACCTATTGGACCACCTTGTGGCAGAATTTCAGCTTCCTATCTCAAACGGTCAAGCCGTGGTGGAGGTTCAAAGTTGAAATTTTGAAAAATTGGCAAAATTGAAAAAACCATAAGGGGGGACCCTTTGGTCAAAAAAGTCATTTTTACCCCGAAAATTTTTGTCTCAGATTTCGATTTGAGGTATGTTTTTAGACTAATTGGACCCCTGCGAGTTCAAAAAAGTTGTTTATTTTCAATTCTGAGCACTTCGGTTTTTTGCGCAAAAGTACCCAAAATTGAACCTTTTGCGCCGGAGCCCATAGCTCCCAAAATAATGGAGCAATCCAATCGCGGTTTGCGGCATTGCAAAGACCACCTATTGGACCACCTTGTGGCAGAATTTCAGCTTCCTATCTCAAACGGTCTAGCCGTGGTGGAGGTTCAAAGTTGAAATTTTGAAAAATTGGCAAAATTGAAAAAACCATAAGGGGGGACCCTTTGGTCAAAAAAGTCATTTTTACCCCGAAAATTTTTGTCTCAGATTTCGATTTGAGGTATGTTTTTAGACTAATTGGACCCCTGCGAGTTCAAAAAAGTTGTTTATTTTCAATTCTGAGCACTTCGGTTTTTTGCGCAAAAGTACCCAAAATTGAACCTTTTGCGCCGGAGCCCATAGCTCCCAAAATAATGGAGCAATCCAATCGCGGTTTGCGGCATTGCAAAGACCACCTATTGGACCACCTTGTGGCAGAATTTCAGCTTCCTATCTCAAACGGTCTAGCCGTGGTGGAGGTTCAAAGTTGAAATTTTGAAAAATTGGCAAAATTGAAAAAACCATAAGGGGGGACCCTTTGGTCAAAAAAGTCATTTTTACCCCGAAAATTTTTGTCTCAGATTTCGATTTGAGGTATGTTTTTAGACTAATTGGACCCCTGCGAGTTCAAAAAAGTTGTTTATTTTCAATTCTGAGCACTTCGGTTTTTTGCGCAAAAGTACCCAAAATTGAACCTTTTGCGCCGGAGCCCATAGCTCCCAAAATAATGGAGCAATCCAATCGCGGTTTGCGGCATTGCAAAGACCACCTATTGGACCACCTTGTGACAGAATTTCAGCTTCCTATCTCAAACGGTCTAGCCGTGGTGGAGGTTCAAAGTTGAAATTTTGAAAAATTGGCAAAATTGAAAAAATTATAAGGGGGGACCCTTTGGTCAAAAAAGTCATTTTTACCCCGAAAATTTTTGTCTCAGATTTCGATTTGAGGTATGTTTTTAGACTAATTGGACCCCTGCGAGTTCAAAAAAGTTGTTTATTTTCAATTCTGAGCACTTCGGTTTTTTGCGCAAAAGTACCCAAAATTGAACCTTTTGCGCCGGAGCCCATAGCTCCCAAAATAATGGAGCAATCCAATCGCGGTTTGCGGCATTGCAAAGACCACCTATTGGACCACCTTGTGGCAGAATTTCAGCTTCCTATCTCAAACGGTCTAGCCGTGGTGGAGGTTCAAAGTTGAAATTTTGAAAAATTGGCAAAATTGAAAAAACCATAAGGGGGGACCCTTTGGTCAAAAAAGTCATTTTTACCCCAAAAATTTTTGTCTCAGATTTCGATTTGAGGTATGTTTTTAGACTAATTGGACCCCTGCGAGTTCAAAAAAGTTGTTTATTTTCAATTCTGAGCACTTCGGTTTTTTGCGCAAAAGTACCCAAAATTGAACCTTTTGCGCCGGAGCCCATAGCTCCCAAAATAATGGAGCAATCCAATCGCGGTTTGCGGCATTGCAAAGACCACCTATTGGACCACCTTGTGGCAGAATTTCAGCTTCCTATCTCAAACGGTCTAGCCGTGGTGGAGGTTCAAAGTTGAAATTTTGAAAAATTGGCAAAATTGAAAAAACCATAAGGGGGGACCCTTTGGTCAAAAAAGTCATTTTTACCCCGAAAATTTTTGTCTCAGATTTCGATTTGAGGTATGTTTTTAGACTAATTGGACCCCTGCGAGTTCAAAAAAGTTGTTTATTTTCAATTCTGAGCACTTCGGTTTTTTGCGCAAAAGTACCCAAAATTGAACCTTTTGCGCCGGAGCCCATAGCTCCCAAAATAATGGAGCAATCCAATCGCGGTTTGCGGCATTGCAAAGACCACCTATTGGACCACCTTGTGGCAGAATTTCAGCTTCCTATCTCAAACGGTCTAGCCGTGGTGGAGGTTCAAAGTTGAAATTTTGAAAAATTGGCAAAATTGAAAAAACCATAAGGGGGGACCCTTTGGTCAAAAAAGTCATTTTTACCCCGAAAATTTTTGTCTCAGATTTCGATTTGAGGTATGTTTTTAGACTAATTGGACCCCTGCGAGTTCAAAAAAGTTGTTTATTTTCAATTCTGAGCACTTCGGTTTTTTGCGCAAAAGTACCCAAAATTGAACCTTTTGCGCCGGAGCCCATAGCTCCCAAAATAATGGAGCAATCCAATCGCGGTTTGCGGCATTGCAAAGACCACCTATTGGACCACCTTGTGGCAGAATTTCAGCTTCCTATCTCAAACGGTCTAGCCGTGGTGGAGGTTCAAAGTTGAAATTTTGAAAAATTGGCAAAATTGAAAAAACCATAAGGGGGGACCCTTTGGTCAAAAAAGTCATTTTTACCCCGAAAATTTTTGTCTCAGATTTCGATTTGAGGTATGTTTTTAGACTAATTGGACCCCTGCGAGTTCAAAAAAGTTGTTTATTTTCAATTCTGAGCACTTCGGTTTTTTGCGCAAAAGTACCCAAAATTGAACCTTTTGCGCCGGAGCCCATAGCTCCCAAAATAATGGAGCAATCCAATCGCGGTTTGCGGCATTGCAAAGACCACCTATTGGACCACCTTGTGGCAGAATTTCAGCTTCCTATCTCAAACGGTCTAGCCGTGGTGGAGGTTCAAAGTTGAAATTTTGAAAAATTGGCAAAATTGAAAAAACCATAAGGGGGGACCCTTTGGTCAAAAAAGTCATTTTTACCCCGAAATTTTTTGTCTCAGATTTCGATTTGAGGTATGTTTTTAGACTAATTGGACCCCTGCGAGTTCAAAAAAGTTGTTTATTTTCAATTCTGAGCACTTCGGTTTTTTGCGCAAAAGTACCCAAAATTGAACCTTTTGCGCCGGAGCCCATAGCTCCCAAAATAATGGAGCAATCCAATCGCGGTTTGCGGCATTGCAAAGACCACCTATTGGACCACCTTGTGGCAGAATTTCAGCTTCCTATCTCAAACGGTCTAGCCGTGGTGGAGGTTCAAAGTTGAAATTTTGAAAAATTGGCAAAATTGAAAAAACCATAAGGGGGGACCCTTTGGTCAAAAAAGTCATTTTTACCCCGAAAATTTTTGTCTCAGATTTCGATTTGAGGTATGTTTTTAGACTAATTGGACCCCTGCGAGTTCAAAAAAGTTGTTTATTTTCAATTCTGAGCACTTCGGTTTTTTGCGCAAAAGTACCCAAAATTGAACCTTTTGCGCCGGAGCCCATAGCTCCCAAAATAATGGAGCAATCCAATCGCGGTTTGCGGCATTGCAAAGACCACCTATTGGACCACCTTGTGGCAGAATTTCAGCTTCCTATCTCAAACGGTCTAGCCGTGGTGGAGGTTCAAAGTTGAAATTTTGAAAAATTGGCAAAATTGAAAAAACCATAAGGGGGGACCCTTTGGTCAAAAAAGTCATTTTTACCCCGAAATTTTTTGTCTCAGATTTCGATTTGAGGTATGTTTTTAGACTAATTGGACCCCTGCGAGTTCAAAAAAGTTGTTTATTTTCAATTCTGAGCACTTCGGTTTTTTGCGCAAAAGTACCCAAAATTGAACCTTTTGCGCCGGAGCCCATAGCTCCCAAAATAATGGAGCAATCCAATCGCGGTTTGCGGCATTGCAAAGACCACCTATTGGACCACCTTGTGGCAGAATTTCAGCTTCCTATCTCAAACGGTCTAGCCGTGGTGGAGGTTCAAAGTTGAAATTTTGAAAAATTGGCAAAATTGAAAAAACCATAAGGGGGGACCCTTTGGTCAAAAAAGTCATTTTTACCCCGAAAATTTTTGTCTCAGATTTCGATTTGAGGTATGTTTTTAGACTAATTGGACCCCTGCGAGTTCAAAAAAGTTGTTTATTTTCAATTCTGAGCACTTCGGTTTTTTGCGCAAAAGTACCCAAAATTGAACCTTTTGCGCCGGAGCCCATAGCTCCCAAAATAATGGAGCAATCCAATCGCGGTTTGCGGCATTGCAAAGACCACCTATTGGACCACCTTGTGGCAGAATTTCAGCTTCCTATCTCAAACGGTCTAGCCGTGGTGGAGGTTCAAAGTTGAAATTTTGAAAAATTGGCAAAATTGAAAAAACCATAAGGGGGGACCCTTTGGTCAAAAAAGTCATTTTTACCCCGAAATTTTTTGTCTCAGATTTCGATTTGAGGTATGTTTTTAGACTAATTGGACCCCTGCGAGTTCAAAAAAGTTGTTTATTTTCAATTCTGAGCACTTCGGTTTTTTGCGCAAAAGTACCCAAAATTGAACCTTTTGCGCCGGAGCCCATAGCTCCCAAAATAATGGAGCAATCCAATCGCGGTTTGCGGCATTGCAAAGACCACCTATTGGACCACCTTGTGGCAGAATTTCAGCTTCCTATCTCAAACGGTCTAGCCGTGGTGGAGGTTCAAAGTTGAAATTTTGAAAAATTGGCAAAATTGAAAAAACCATAAGGGGGGACCCTTTGGTCAAAAAAGTCATTTTTACCCCGAAAATTTTTGTCTCAGATTTCGATTTGAGGTATGTTTTTAGACTAATTGGACCCCTGCGAGTTCAAAAAAGTTGTTTATTTTCAATTCTGAGCACTTCGGTTTTTTGCGCAAAAGTACCCAAAATTGAACCTTTTGCGCCGGAGCCCATAGCTCCCAAAATAATGGAGCAATCCAATCGCGGTTTGCGGCATTGCAAAGACCACCTATTGGACCACCTTGTGGCAGAATTTCAGCTTCCTATCTCAAACGGTCTAGCCGTGGTGGAGGTTCAAAGTTGAAATTTTGAAAAATTGGCAAAATTGAAAAAACCATAAGGGGGGACCCTTTGGTCAAAAAAGTCATTTTTACCCCGAAAATTTTTGTCTCAGATTTCGATTTGAGGTATGTTTTTAGACTAATTGGACCCCTGCGAGTTCAAAAAAGTTGTTTATTTTCAATTCTGAGCACTTCGGTTTTTTGCGCAAAAGTACCCAAAATTGAACCTTTTGCGCCGGAGCCCATAGCTCCCAAAATAATGGAGCAATCCAATCGCGGTTTGCGGCATTGCAAAGACCACCTATTGGACCACCTTGTGGCAGAATTTCAGCTTCCTATCTCAAACGGTCTAGCCGTGGTGGAGGTTCAAAGTTGAAATTTTGAAAAATTGGCAAAATTGAAAAAACCATAAGGGGGGACCCTTTGGTCAAAAAAGTCATTTTTACCCCGAAAATTTTTGTCTCAGATTTCGATTTGAGGTATGTTTTTAGACTAATTGGACCCCTGCGAGTTCAAAAAAGTTGTTTATTTTCAATTCTGAGCACTTCGGTTTTTTGCGCAAAAGTACCCAAAATTGAACCTTTTGCGCCGGAGCCCATAGCTCCCAAAATAATGGAGCAATCCAATCGCGGTTTGCGGCATTGCAAAGACCACCTATTGGACCACCTTGTGGCAGAATTTCAGCTTCCTATCTCAAACGGTCTAGCCGTGGTGGAGGTTCAAAGTTGAAATTTTGAAAAATTGGCAAAATTGAAAAAACCATAAGGGGGGACCCTTTGGTCAAAAAAGTCATTTTTACCCCGAAAATTTTTGTCTCAGATTTCGATTTGAGGTATGTTTTTAGACTAATTGGACCCCTGCGAGTTCAAAAAAGTTGTTTATTTTCAATTCTGAGCACTTCGGTTTTTTGCGCAAAAGTACCCAAAATTGAACCTTTTGCGCCGGAGCCCATAGCTCCCAAAATAATGGAGCAATCCAATCGCGGTTTGCGGCATTGCAAAGACCACCTATTGGACCACCTTGTGGCAGAATTTCAGCTTCCTATCTCAAACGGTCTAGCCGTGGTGGAGGTTCAAAGTTGAAATTTTGAAAAATTGGCAAAATTGAAAAAACCATAAGGGGGGACCCTTTGGTCAAAAAAGTCATTTTTACCCCGAAATTTTTTGTCTCAGATTTCGATTTGAGGTATGTTTTTAGACTAATTGGACCCCTGCGAGTTCAAAAAAGTTGTTTATTTTCAATTCTGAGCACTTCGGTTTTTTGCGCAAAAGTACCCAAAATTGAACCTTTTGCGCCGGAGCCCATAGCTCCCAAAATAATGGAGCAATCCAATCGCGGTTTGCGGCATTGCAAAGACCACCTATTGGACCACCTTGTGGCAGAATTTCAGCTTCCTATCTCAAACGGTCTAGCCGTGGTGGAGGTTCAAAGTTGAAATTTTGAAAAATTGGCAAAATTGAAAAAACCATAAGGGGGGACCCTTTGGTCAAAAAAGTCATTTTTACCCCGAAAATTTTTGTCTCAGATTTCGATTTGAGGTATGTTTTTAGACTAATTGGACCCCTGCGAGTTCAAAAAAGTTGTTTATTTTCAATTCTGAGCACTTCGGTTTTTTGCGCAAAAGTACCCAAAATTGAACCTTTTGCGCCGGAGCCCATAGCTCCCAAAATAATGGAGCAATCCAATCGCGGTTTGCGGCATTGCAAAGACCACCTATTGGACCACCTTGTGGCAGAATTTCAGCTTCCTATCTCAAACGGTCTAGCCGTGGTGGAGGTTCAAAGTTGAAATTTTGAAAAATTGGCAAAATTGAAAAAACCATAAGGGGGGACCCTTTGGTCAAAAAAGTCATTTTTACCCCGAAAATTTTTGTCTCAGATTTCGATTTGAGGTATGTTTTTAGACTAATTGGACCCCTGCGAGTTCAAAAAAGTTGTTTATTTTCAATTCTGAGCACTTCGGTTTTTTGCGCAAAAGTACCCAAAATTGAACCTTTTGCGCCGGAGCCCATAGCTCCCAAAATAATGGAGCAATCCAATCGCGGTTTGCGGCATTGCAAAGACCACCTATTGGACCACCTTGTGGCAGAATTTCAGCTTCCTATCTCAAACGGTCTAGCCGTGGTGGAGGTTCAAAGTTGAAATTTTGAAAAATTGGCAAAATTGAAAAAACCATAAGGGGGGACCCTTTGGTCAAAAAAGTCATTTTTACCCCGAAAATTTTTGTCTCAGATTTCGATTTGAGGTATGTTTTTAGACTAATTGGACCCCTGCGAGTTCAAAAAAGTTGTTTATTTTCAATTCTGAGCACTTCGGTTTTTTGCGCAAAAGTACCCAAAATTGAACCTTTTGCGCCGGAGCCCATAGCTCCCAAAATAATGGAGCAATCCAATCGCGGTTTGCGGCATTGCAAAGACCACCTATTGGACCACCTTGTGGCAGAATTTCAGCTTCCTATCTCAAACGGTCTAGCCGTGGTGGAGGTTCAAAGTTGAAATTTTGAAAAATTGGCAAAATTGAAAAAACCATAAGGGGGGACCCTTTGGTCAAAAAAGTCATTTTTACCCCGAAAATTTTTGTCTCAGATTTCGATTTGAGGTATGTTTTTAGACTAATTGGACCCCTGCGAGTTCAAAAAAGTTGTTTATTTTCAATTCTGAGCACTTCGGTTTTTTGCGCAAAAGTACCCAAAATTGAACCTTTTGCGCCGGAGCCCATAGCTCCCAAAATAATGGAGCAATCCAATCGCGGTTTGCGGCATTGCAAAGACCACCTATTGGACCACCTTGTGGCAGAATTTCAGCTTCCTATCTCAAACGGTCTAGCCGTGGTGGAGGTTCAAAGTTGAAATTTTGAAAAATTGGCAAAATTGAAAAAACCATAAGGGGGGACCCTTTGGTCAAAAAAGTCATTTTTACCCCGAAAATTTTTGTCTCAGATTTCGATTTGAGGTATGTTTTTAGACTAATTGGACCCCTGCGAGTTCAAAAAAGTTGTTTATTTTCAATTCTGAGCACTTCGGTTTTTTGCGCAAAAGTACCCAAAATTGAACCTTTTGCGCCGGAGCCCATAGCTCCCAAAATAATGGAGCAATCCAATCGCGGTTTGCGGCATTGCAAAGACCACCTATTGGACCACCTTGTGGCAGAATTTCAGCTTCCTATCTCAAACGGTCTAGCCGTGGTGGAGGTTCAAAGTTGAAATTTTGAAAAATTGGCAAAATTGAAAAAACCATAAGGGGGGACCCTTTGGTCAAAAAAGTCATTTTTACCCCGAAAATTTTTGTCTCAGATTTCGATTTGAGGTATGTTTTTAGACTAATTGGACCCCTGCGAGTTCAAAAAAGTTGTTTATTTTCAATTCTGAGCACTTCGGTTTTTTGCGCAAAAGTACCCAAAATTGAACCTTTTGCGCCGGAGCCCATAGCTCCCAAAATAATGGAGCAATCCAATCGCGGTTTGCGGCATTGCAAAGACCACCTATTGGACCACCTTGTGGCAGAATTTCAGCTTCCTATCTCAAACGGTCTAGCCGTGGTGGAGGTTCAAAGTTGAAATTTTGAAAAATTGGCAAAATTGAAAAAACCATAAGGGGGGACCCTTTGGTCAAAAAAGTCATTTTTACCCCGAAAATTTTTGTCTCAGATTTCGATTTGAGGTATGTTTTTAGACTAATTGGACCCCTGCGAGTTCAAAAAAGTTGTTTATTTTCAATTCTGAGCACTTTGGTTTTTTGCGCAAAAGTACCCAAAATTGAACCTTTTGCGCCGGAGCCCATAGCTCCCAAAATAATGGAGCAATCCAATCGCGGTTTGCGGCATTGCAAAGACCACCTATTGGACCACCTTGTGGCAGAATTTCAGCTTCCTATCTCAAACGGTCTAGCCGTGGTGGAGGTTCAAAGTTGAAATTTTGAAAAATTGGCAAAATTGAAAAAACCATAAGGGGGGACCCTTTGGTCAAAAAAGTCATTTTTACCCCGAAAATTTTTGTCTCAGATTTCGATTTGAGGTATGTTTTTAGACTAATTGGACCCCTGCGAGTTCAAAAAAGTTGTTTATTTTCAATTCTGAGCACTTCGGTTTTTTGCGCAAAAGTACCCAAAATTGAACCTTTTGCGCCGGAGCCCATAGCTCCCAAAATAATGGAGCAATCCAATCGCGGTTTGCGGCATTGCAAAGACCACCTATTGGACCACCTTGTGGCAGAATTTCAGCTTCCTATCTCAAACGGTCTAGCCGTGGTGGAGGTTCAAAGTTGAAATTTTGAAAAATTGGCAAAATTGAAAAAACCATAAGGGGGGACCCTTTGGTCAAAAAAGTCATTTTTACCCCGAAAATTTTTGTCTCAGATTTCGATTTGAGGTATGTTTTTAGACTAATTGGACCCCTGCGAGTTCAAAAAAGTTGTTTATTTTCAATTCTGAGCACTTCGGTTTTTTGCGCAAAAGTACCCAAAATTGAACCTTTTGCGCCGGAGCCCATAGCTCCCAAAATAATGGAGCAATCCAATCGCGGTTTGCGGCATTGCAAAGACCACCTATTGGACCACCTTGTGGCAGAATTTCAGCTTCCTATCTCAAACGGTCTAGCCGTGGTGGAGGTTCAAAGTTGAAATTTTGAAAAATTGGCAAAATTGAAAAAACCATAAGGGGGGACCCTTTGGTCAAAAAAGTCATTTTTACCCCGAAAATTTTTGTCTCAGATTTCGATTTGAGGTATGTTTTTAGACTAATTGGACCCCTGCGAGTTCAAAAAAGTTGTTTATTTTCAATTCTGAGCACTTCGGTTTTTTGCGCAAAAGTACCCAAAATTGAACCTTTTGCGCCGGAGCCCATAGCTCCCAAAATAATGGAGCAATCCAATCGCGGTTTGCGGCATTGCAAAGACCACCTATTGGACCACCTTGTGGCAGAATTTCAGCTTCCTATCTCAAACGGTCTAGCCGTGGTGGAGGTTCAAAGTTGAAATTTTGAAAAAATTGGCAAAATTGAAAAAACCATAAGGGGGGACCCTTTGGTCAAAAAAGTCATTTTTACCCCGAAAATTTTTGTCTCAGATTTCGATTTGAGGTATGGTTTTTTAGACTAATTGGACCCCTGCGAGTTCAAAAAAGTTGTTTATTTTCAATTCTGAGCACTTTGGGTTTTTTGCGCAAAAGTACCCAAAATTGAACCTTTTGCGCCGGAGCCCATAGCTCCCAAAATAATGGAGCAATCCAATCGCGGTTTGCGGCATTGCAAAGACCACCTATTGGACCACCATTGTGGCAGAATTTCAGCTTCCTATCTCAAACGGTCTAGCCGTGGTGGAGGTTCAAAGTTGAAATTTTGAAAAATTGGCAAAATTGAAAAAACCATAAGGGGGGACCCTTTGGTCAAAAAAGTCATTTTTACCCGAAAATTTTTGTCTCAGATTTTCGATTTGAGGTATGTTTTTAGACTAATTGGACCCCTGCGAGTTCAAAAAAGTTGTTTATTTTCAATTCTGAGCACTTCGGGTTTTTTTTGCGCAAAAGTACCCAAAATTGAACCTTTTGCGCCGGAGCCCATAGCTCCCAAAATAATGGAGCAATCCAATCGCGGTTTTGCGGCATTGCAAAGACCACCTATTGGACCAACTTGTGGCAGAATTTCAGCTTCCTATCTCAAACGGTCTAGCCGTGGTGGAGGTTCAAAGTTGAAATTTTTGAAAAATTGGCAAAATTGAAAAAAACCATAAGGGGGGACCCTTTGGTCAAAAAAGTCATTTTTACCCCGAAAATTTTTGTCTCAGATTTCGATTTGAGGTATGTTTTGTAGACTAATTGGACCCCTGCGAGTTCAAAAAAGTTGTTTATTTTCAATTCTGAGCACTTCGGTTTTTTGCGCAAAAGTACCCAAAATTGAACCTTTTGCGCCGGAGCCCATAGCTCCCAAAATAATGGAGCAATCCAATCGCGGTTTGCGGCATTGCAAAGGACCACCTATTGGACCACCTTGTGGCAGAATTTCAGCTTCCTATCTCAAACGGTCTAGCCGTGGTGGAGGTTCAAAGTTGAAATTTGAAAAATTGGCAAATTGAAAAAACCATAAGGGGGGACCCTTTGGTCAAAAAAGTCATTTTTACCCCGAAAATTTTTGTCTCAGATTTCGATTGAGGTATGTTTTTAGACTAATTGGACCCCTGCGAGTTCAAAAAAGTTGTTTATTTTCAATTCTGAGCACTTCGGTTTTTTGCGCAAAAGTACCCAAAATTGAACCTTTTGCGCCGGAGCCCATAGCTCCCAAAATAATGGAGCAATCCAATCGCGGTTTGCGGCATTGCAAAGACCACCTATTGACCACCTTGTGGCAGAATTTCAGGCTTCCTATCTCAAACGGTCTAGCCGTGGTGGAGGTTCAAAGTTGAAATTTTGAAAAATTGGCAAAATTGAAAAAACCATAAGGGGGACCCTTTGGTCAAAAAAGTCATTTTTACCCCGAAAATTTTTGTCTCAGATTTCGATTTGAGGTATGTTTTTAGACTAATTGGACCCCTGCGAGTTCAAAAAAAGTTGTTTATTTTCAATTCTGAGCACTTCGGTTTTTTGCGCAAAAGTACCCAAAATTGAACCTTTTGCGCCGGAGCCCATAGCTCCCAAAATAATGGAGCAATCCAATCGCGGTTTGCGGCATTGCAAAGACCACCTATTGGACCACCTTGTGGCAGAATTTCAGCTTCCTATCTCAAACGGTCTAGCCGTGGTGGAAGGTTCAAAGGTTGAAATTTTGAAAAATTGGCAAAATTGAAAAAACCATAAGGGGGGACCCTTTGGTCAAAAAAGTCATTTTTACCCCGAAAATTTTTGTCTCAGATTTCGATTTGAGGTATGTTTTTAGACTAATTGGACCCCTGCGAGTTCAAAAAAGTTGTTTATTTTCAATTCTGAGCACTTCGGTTTTTTGCGCAAAAGTACCCAAAATTGAACCTTTTGCGCCGGAGCCCATAGCTCCCAAAATAATGGAGCAATCCAATCGCGGTTTGCGGCATTGCAAAGACCACCTATTGGACCACCTTGTGGCAGAATTTCAGCTTCCTATCTCAAACGGTCTAGCCGTGGTGGAGGTTCAAAGTTGAAATTTTGAAAAATTGGCAAAATTGAAAAAACCATAAGGGGGGACCCTTTGGTCAAAAAAGTCATTTTTACCCCGAAAATTTTGTCTCAGATTTCGATTTGAGGTATGTTTTAGACTAATTGGACCCCTGCGAGTTCAAAAAAGTTGTTTATTTTCAATTCTGAGCACTTCGGTTTTTTTGCGCAAAAGTACCCAAAATTGAACCTTTTGCGCCGGAGCCCCATAGCTCCCAAAATAATGGAGCAATCCAATCGCGGTTTGCGGCATTTGCAAAGACCACCTATTGGACCCACCTTGTGGCAGAATTTCAGCTTCCTATCTCAAACGGTCTAGCCGTGGTGGAGGTTCAAAGTTGCAAATTTGAAAAATTGGCAAAATTGAAAAAACCATAAAGGGGGGACCCTTTGGTCAAAAAAGTCATTTTTACCCCGAAAATTTTTGTCTCAGATTTCGATTTGAGGTATGTTTTTAGACTAATTGGACCCCTGCGAGTTCAAAAAAGTTGTTTATTTTCAATTCTGAGCACTTCGGTTTTTTGCGCAAAAGTACCCAAAATTGAACCTTTTGCGCCGGAGCCCATAGCTCCCAAAATAATGGAGCAATCCAATCGCGGTTTTGCGGCATTGCAAAGACCACCTATTGGACCACCTTGTGGGCAGAATTTCAGCTTCCTATCTCAAACGGTCTAGCCGTGGTGGAGTTCAAAGTTGAAATTTTGAAAAATTGGCAAAATTGAAAAAACCATAAGGGGGGACCCTTTGGTCAAAAAAGTCATTTTTACCCCGAAAATTTTTGTCTCAGATTTCGATTTGAGGTATGTTTTTAGACTAATTGGACCCCTGCGAGTTCAAAAAAGTTGTTTATTTTCAATTCTGAGCACTTCGGTTTTTTGCGCAAAAGTACCCCAAAATTGAACTTTTGCGCCGGAGCCCATAGCTCCCAAAATAATGGAGCAATCCAATCGCGGTTTGCGGCATTGCAAAGACCACCTATTGGGACCACCTTGTGGCAGAATTTCAGCTTCCTATCTCAAACGGATCTAGCCGTGGTGGAGGTTCAAAGTTGAAATTTTTGAAAAATTGGCAAAATTGAAAAAAACCATAAGGGGGGGACCCTTTGGTCAAAAAGTCATTTTTACCCCGAAAATTTTTGTCTCAGATTTCGATTTGAGGTATGTTCTTTAGACTAATTGGACCCCTGCGAGTTCAAAAAAGTTGTTTATTTTCAATTCTGAGCACTTCGGTTTTTTGCGCAAAAAGTACCCAAAATTGAACCTTTTGCGCCGGAGCCCATAGCTCCCAAAATAATGGAGCAATCCAATCGCGGTTTGCGGCATTGCAAAGACCACCTATTGGACCACCTTGTGGCAGAATTTCAGCTTCCTATCTCAAACGGTCTAGCCGTGGTGGAGGTTCAAAGTTGAAATTTTGAAAAATTGGGCAAAATTGAAAAAAACCATAAGGGGGGACCCTTTGGTCAAAAAAGTCATTTTTACCCCGAAAATTTTTGTCTCAGATTTCGATTTGAGGTATGTTTTTTAGACTAATTGGACCCCTGCGAGTTCAAAAAAGTTGTTTATTTTCAATTCTGAGCACTTCGGTTTTTTTTTGCGCAAAAGTACCCAAAATTGAACCTTTTGCGCCGGAGCCCATAGCTCCCAAAATAATGGAGCAATCCAATCGCGGTTTTGCGGCATTGCAAAGACCACCTATTGGACCACCTTGTGGCAGAATTTCAGCTTCCTATCTCAAACGGTCTAGCCGTGGTGGAGGTTCAAAGTTGAAATTTTGAAAAATTGGCAAAATTGAAAAAACATAAGGGGGGACCCTTTGGTCAAAAAAGTCTTTTTACCCCGAACAATTTTTGTCTCAGATTTCGATTTGAGGGTATGTTTTTAGACTAATTGGACCCCTGCGAGTTCAAAAAAGTTGTTTATTTTCAATTCTGAGCACTTCGGTTTTTTTGCGCAAAAGTACCCAAAATTGAACCTTTTGCGCCGGAGGCCCATAGCTCCCAAAATAATGGAGCAATCCAATCGCGGTTTGCGGCATGCAAAGACCACCTATTGGACCACCTTGTGGCAGAATTTCAGCTTCCTATCTCAAACGGTCTAGCCGTGGTGGAGGTTCAAAGTTGAAATTTTGAAAAATTGGCAAAATTGAAAAAAACCATAAGGGGGGACCCTTTGGTTCAAAAAAGTCATTTTTTACCCCGAAAATTTTTGTCTCAGATTTCGATTTGAGGTATGTTTTTAGACTAATTGGACCCCTGCGAGTTCAAAAAAGTTGTTTATTTTCAATTCTGAGCACTTCGGTTTTTTGCGCAAAAGTACCCAAAATTGAACCTTTTGCGCCGGAGCCCATAGCTCCCAAAATAATGGAGCAATCCAATCGCGGTTTGCGGCATTGCAAAGACCACCTATTGGACCACCTTGTGGCAGAATTTCAGCTTCCTATCTCAAACGGTCTAGCCGTGGTGGAGGTTCAAAGTTGAAATTTTGAAAATTGGCCAAAATTGAAAAAACCATAAGGGGGGACCCTTTGGTCAAAAAAGTCATTTTTACCCCGAAAATTTTTGTCTCAGATTTCGATTTTGAGGTATGTTTTTAGACTAATTGGACCCCTGCGAGTTCAAAAAAGTTGTTTATTTTCAATTCTGAGCACTTCGGTTTTTTGCGCAAAAGTACCCAAAATTGAACCTTTTGCGCCGGAGCCCATAGCTCCCAAAATAATGGAGCAATCCAATCGCGGGTTTTGCGGCATTGCAAAGACCACCTATTGGACCACCTTGTGGCAGAATTTCAGCTTCCTATCTCAAAACGGTCTAGCCGTGGTGGAGGTTCAAAGTTGAAATTTTGAAAAATTGGCAAAATTGAAAAAAACCATAAGGGGGGACCCTTTGGTCAAAAAAGTCATTTTTACCCCGAAAATTTTTGTCTCAGATTTCGATTTGAGGTATGTTTTTAGACTAATTGGACCCCTGCGAGTTCAAAAAAAGTTGTTTATTTTCAATTCTGAGCACTTCGGTTTTTTTGCGCAAAAGTACCCAAAAATTGAACCTTTTGCGCCGGAGCCCATAGCTCCCCAAAATAATGGAGCATCCAATCGCGGTTTGCGGCATTGCAAAGACCACCTATTGGACCACCTTGTGGCAGAATTTCAGCTTCCTATCTCAAACGGTCTAGCCGTGGTGGAGGTTCAAAGTTGAAATTTTGAAAAATTGGCAAAATTGAAAAAAACCATAAGGGGGGACCTTTGGTCAAAAAAGTCATTTTTACCCCGAAAATTTTTGTCTCAGATTTCGATTTGAGGTATGTTTTTAGACTAATTGGACCCCTGCGAGTTCAAAAAAGTTGTTTATTTTCAATTCTGAGCACTTCGGTTTTTTGCGCAAAAAGTACCCAAATTGAACCTTTTGCGCCGGAGCCCATAGCTCCCAAAATAATGGAGGCAATCCAATCGCGGTTTGCGGCATTGCAAAGACCACCTATTGGACCACCTTAGTGGCAGAATTTCAGCTTCCTATCTCAAACGGTCTAGCCGTGGTGGAGGTTCAAAGTTGGAAATTTTGAAAAATTGGCAAAATTGAAAAAACCATAAGGGGGGACCCTTTGGTCAAAAAAGTCATTTTTACCCCGAAAATTTTTGTCTCAGATTTCGATTTGAGGTATGTTTTTTTAGACTAATTGGACCCCTGCGAGTTCAAAAAAGTTGTTTATTTTCAATTCTGAGCACTTCGGTTTTTTGCGCAAAAAGTACCCAAAATTGAACCTTTTGCGCCGGAGCCCATAGCTCCCAAAATAATGGAGCAATCCAAATCGCGGTTTTGCGGCATTGCAAAGACCACCTATTGGACCACCTTGTGGCAGGAATTTCAGCTTCCTATCTCAAACGGTCTAGCCGTGGTGGAGGTTCAAAGTTGAAATTTGAAAAATTGGCAAAATTGAAAAAACCATAAGGGGGGACCCTTTGGTCAAAAAAGTCATTTTTACCCCGAAATTTTTGTCTCAGATTTCGATTTGAGGTATGTTTTTAGACTAATTGGACCCCTGCGAGTTCAAAAAAGTTGTTTATTTTCAATTCTGAGCACTTCGGTTTTTTGCGCAAAAGTACCCAAAATTGAACCTTTTGCGCCGGAGCCCATAGCTCCCAAAATAATGGAGCAATCCCAATCGCGTTTTGCGGCATTGCAAAGACCACCTATTGGACCACCTTGTGGCAGAATTTCAGCTTCCTATCTCAAACGGTCTAGCCGTGGTGGAGGTTCAAAGTTGAAATTTTGAAAAATTGGCAAAATTGAAAAAACCATAAGGGGGGACCCTTTGGTCAAAAAAGTCATTTTTACCCCCGAAATTTTTTGTCTCAGATTTCGATTTGAGGTATGTATTTTTTAGACTAATTGGACCCTGCGAGTTCAAAAAAGTTGTTTATTTTCAATTCTGAAGCACTTCGGTTTTTTTGCGCAAAAGTACCCAAAATTGAACCTTTTGCGCCGGAGCCCATAGCTCCCAAAATAATGGAGCAATCCAATCGCGGTTTGCGGCATTGCAAAGACCACCTATTGGACCACCTTGTGGCAGAATTTCAGCTTCCTATCTCAAACGGTCTAGCCGTGGTGGAGGTTCAAAGTTGAAATTTTGAAAAATTGGCAAAATTGAAAAAACCATAAGGGGGGACCCTTTGGTCAAAAAAGTCATTTTTACCCCGAAAATTTTTGTCTCAGATTTCGATTTGAGGTATGTTTTTAGACTAATTGGGACCCCTGCGAGTTCAAAAAAGTTGTTTATTTTCAATTCTGAGCACTTCGGTTTTTTGC
>JARJEI010000132.1:0-30403 GCA_029955415.1 Lottia scabra | reverse complement strand
GCAACGGTTTAGAAAAGTGGTTTTAAAGCCGAAAATGGTTGAGAATCCGCCATTTTTGATCGATTTTGTCAGAAAAATTTCACTTTTGGACCAAAAAAAACATTTTTGGTTCTCGCTCAATTTCACTTGTTAGAGTCCTAGAGAGGCCAAAAACTCGATTTGCAGGTTTTTGTTGCACTTTTCTGAAAATCTATGGGCTAATAGATATTGACGAATTGGGTTTTGTGCCGAAATTTGGGCGCTGTAGGCCTGTAACTTCCCGAGATATGGGCATTTTGGTCTACCGTGACGTAGAGCCATTGTTAAGCTATTTCCTTATACAAAGCGCAGAACTTCAAAACTCGATGTTTTTCGTTAGCAACGGTTTAGAAAAGTGGTTTTTAAAGCCGAAAATGGTTGAGAATCCGCCATTTTTGATCGATTTTGTCAGAAAAATTTCACTTTTGGACCAAAAAAAAAATTTTTGGTTCTCGCTCAATTTCACTTGTTAGAGTCCTAGAGAGGCCAAAAACTCGATTAGCAGGTTTTTGTTGCACTTTTCTGAAAATCTATGGGCTAATAGATATTGACGAATTGGGTTTTGTGCCGAAATTTGGGCGCTGTAGGCCTGTAACTTCCCGCGATATGGGCATTTTGGTCTACCGTGACGTAGAGCCATTGTTAAGCTATTTCCTTATACAAAGCGCAGAACTTCAAAACTCGATGTTTTTCGTTAGCAACGGTTTAGAAAAGTGGTTTTAAAGCCGAAAATGGTTGAGAATCCGCCATTTTTGATCGATTTTGTCAGAAAAATTTCACTTTTGGACCAAAAAAAAATTTTGGGTTCTCGCTCAATTTCACTTGTTAGAGTCCTAGAGAGGCCAAAAACTCGATTTGCAGGTTTTTTGTTGCACTTTTCTGAAAATCTATGGGCTAATAGATATTGACGAATTGGGTTTTGTGCCGAAATTTGGGCGCTGTAGGCCTGTAACTTCCCGAGATATGGGCATTTTGGTCTACCGTGACGTAGAGCCATTGTTAAGCTATTTCCTTATACAAAGCGCAGAACTTCAAAACTCGATGTTTTTCGTTAGCAACGGTTTAGAAAAGTGGTTTTAAAGCCGAAAATGGTTGAGAATCCGCCATTTTTGATCGATTTTGTCAGAAAAATTTCACTTTTGGACCAAAAAAAAAATTTTTGGTTCTCGCTCAATTTCACTTGTTAGAGTCCTAGAGAGGCCAAAAACTCGATTAGCAGGTTTTTGTTGCACTTTTCTGAAAATCTATGGGCTAATTAGATACTTTGGACGAATTGGGTTTTGTGCCGAAATTTGGGCGCTGTAGGCCTGTAACTTCCCGCGATATGGGCATTTTGGTCTACCGTGACGTAGAGCCATTGTTAAGCTATTTCCTTATACAAAGCGCAGAACTTCAAAACTCGATGTTTTTCGTTAGCAACGGTTTAGAAAAGTGGTTTTTAAAGCCGAAAATGGTTGAGAATCCGCCATTTTTGATCGATTTTGTCAGAAAAATTTCACTTTTGGACCAAAAAAAAAATTTTTGGTTCTCGCTCAATTTCACTTGTTAGAGTCCTAGAGAGGCCAAAAACTCGATTTGCAGGTTTTTGTTGCACTTTTCTGAAAATCTATGGGCTAATAGATATTGACAAATTGGGTTTTGTGCCGAAATTTGGGCGCTGTAGGCCTGTAACTTCCCGAGATATGGGCATTTTGGTCTACCGTGACGTAGAGCCATTGTTAAGCTATTTCCTTATACAAAGCGCAGAACTTCAAAACTCGATGTTTTTCGTTAGCAACGGTTTAGAAAAGTGGTTTTAAAGCCGAAAATGGTTGGGAATCCGCCATTTTTGATCGATTTTGTCAGAAAAATTTCACTTTTGGACCAAAAAAAAAATTTTTGGTTCTCGCTCAATTTCACTTGTTAGAGTCCTAGAGAGGCCAAAAACTCGATTTGCAGGTTTTTGTTGCACTTTTCTGAAAATCTATGGGCTAATAGATATTGACGAATTGGGTTATGTGCCGAAATTTGGGCGCTGTAGGCCTGTAACTTCCCGAGATATGGGCATTTTGGTCTACCGTGACGTAGAGCCATTGTTAAGCTATTTCCTTATACAAAGCGCAGAACTTCAAAACTCGATGTTTTTCGTTAGCAACGGTTTAGAGAAAAGTGGTTTTAAAGCCGAAAATGGTTGAGAATCCGCCATTTTTGAACGATTTTGTCAGAAAAATTTCACTTTTGGACCCAAAAAAAAATTTTTGGTTCTCGCTCAATTTCACTTGTTAGAGTCCTAGAGAGGCCAAAAACTCGATTTGCAGGTTTTTGTTGCACTTTTCTGAAAATCTATGGGCTAATAGATATTGACGAATTGGGTTTTGTGCCGAAATTTGGGCGCTGTAGGCCTGTAACTTCCCGAGATATGGGCATTTTGGTCTACCGTGACGTAGAGCCATTGTTAAGCTATTTCCTTATACAAAGCGCAGAACTTCAAAACTCGATGTTTTTCGTTAGCAACGGTTTAGAAAAGTGGTTTTAAAGCCGAAAATGGTTGAGAATCCGCCATTTTTGATCGATTTTGTCAGAAAAATTTCACTTTTGGACCAAAAAAAAAATTTTTGGTTCTCGCTCAATTTCACTTGTTAGAGTCCTAGAGAGGCCAAAAACTCGATTTGCAGGTTTTTGTTGCACTTTTCTGAAAATCTATGGGCTAATAGATATTGACGAATTGGGTTTTGTGCCGAAATTTGGGCGCTGTAGGCCTGTAACTTCCCGAGATATGGGCATTTTGGTCTACCGTGACGTAGAGCCATTGTTAAGCTATTTCCTTATACAAAGCGCAGAACTTCAAAACTCGATGTTTTTCGTTAGCAACGGTTTAGAAAAGTGGTTTTAAAGCCGAAAATGGTTGAGAATCCGCCATTTTTGATCGATTTTGTCAGAAAAATTTCACTTTTGGACCAAAAAAAAAATTTTTGGTTCTCGCTCAATTTCACTTGTTAGAGTCCTAGAGAGGCCAAAAACTCGATTAGCAGGTTTTTGTTGCACTTTTCTGAAAATCTATGGGCTAATAGATATTGACGAATTGGGTTTTGTGCCGAAATTTGGGCGCTGTAGGCCTGTAACTTCCCGCGATATGGGCATTTTGGTCTACCGTGACGTAGAGCCATTGTTAAGCTATTTCCTTATACAAAGCGCAGAACTTCAAAACTCGATGTTTTTCGTTAGCAACGGTTTAGAAAAGTGGTTTTAAAGCCGAAAATGGTTGAGAATCCGCCATTTTTGATCGATTTTGTCAGAAAAATTTCACTTTTGGACCAAAAAAAAAATTTTGGGTTCTCGCTCAATTTCACTTGTTAGAGTCCTAGAGAGGCCAAAAACTCGATTTGCAGGTTTTTGTTGCACTTTTCTGAAAATCTATGGGCTAATAGATATTGACGAATTGGGTTTTGTGCCGAAATTTGGGCGCTGTAGGCCTGTAACTTCCCGAGATATGGGCATTTTGGTCTACCGTGACGTAGAGCCATTGTTAAGCTATTTCCTTATACAAAGCGCAGAACTTCAAAACTCGATGTTTTTCGTTAGCAACGGTTTAGAAAAGTGGTTTTAAAGCCGAAAATTGTTGAGAATCCGCCATTTTTGATCGATTTTGTCAGAAAAATTTCACTTTTGGACCAAAAAAAAAATTTTTGGTTCTCGCTCAATTTCACTTGTTAGAGTCCTAGAGAGGCCAAAAACTCGATTAGCAGGTTTTTGTTGCACTTTTCTGAAAATCTATGGGCTAATAGATATTGACGAATTGGGTTTTGTGCCGAAATTTGGGCGCTGTAGGCCTGTAACTTCCCGCGATATGGGCATTTTGGTCTACCGTGACGTAGAGCCATTGTTAAGCTATTTCCTTATACAAAGCGCAGAACTTCAAAACTCGATGTTTTTCGTTAGCAACGGTTAGAAAAGTGGTTTTAAAAGCCGAAAATGGTTGAGAATCCGCCATTTTTGATCGATTTTGTCAGAAAAATTTCACTTTTGGACCAAAAAAAAAATTTTTGGTTCTCGCTCAATTTCACTTGTTAGAGTCCTAGAGAGGCCAAAAACTCGATTTGCAGGTTTTTGTTGCACTTTTCTGAAAATCTATGGGCTAATAGATATTGACAAATTGGGTTTTGTGCCGAAATTTGGGCGCTGTAGGCCTGTAACTTCCCGAGATATGGGCATTTTGGTCTACCGTGACGTAGAGCCATTGTTAAGCTATTTCCTTATACAAAGCGCAGAACTTCAAAACTCGATGTTTTTCGTTAGCAACGGTTTAGAAAAGTGGTTTTAAAGCCGAAAATGGTTGAGAATCCGCCATTTTTGATCGATTTTGTCAGAAAAATTTCACTTTTAGACCAAAAAAAAAATTTTTGGTTCTCGCTCAATTTCACTTGTTAGAGTCCTAGAGAGGCCAAAAACTCGATTTGCAGGTTTTTGTTGCACTTTTCTGAAAATCTATGGGCTAATAGATATTGACGAATTGGGGTTATGTGCCGAAATTTGGGCGCTGTAGGCCTGTAACTTCCCGAGATATGGGCATTTTGGTCTACCGTGACGTAGAGCCATTGTTAAGCTATTTCCTTATACAAAGCGCAGAACTTCCAAACTCGATGTTTTTCGTTAGAAACGGTTTAAAAAAGTGGTTTTAAAGCCGAAAATGGATGAGAATCCGCCATTTTTGATCGATTTTGTCAGGAAAATTTCAGTTTTGCTAAAGTGGGCGTATCTTACCTTGCCTGGCTATCTTCATTTTATGTTGGGATTTTTCTCATCAGACTTAATCTTCTTACCACATGATATCACTTTTCATTATCCAATGTTTTTTCTGTTATTGATGTAAATCCGAATTAATTATCTGCTCAAAGGTATTGCAGAAAAAACCGATGGACATCGTAATACGCTCACTTTTATAATGGCAGCCAATTGACAAGAGTTGTCAGTAAATGAATAGATTCTGAGAATGACATTTTCTCTTTAACAAGTTCTCTAAAACAAATATGTCACTGAAATATGCATAAAACAAGGGCAATACGTCAATATAAGATTCCATCCTAAAATGATTAAGAACAGTCACACCTCAAAATCCATTAAAAAAGCAGCCGTCAATTGTTTCCACAACATATTTTCAAAAACAGGGACAATAACCCATCAAATATATTTCGATATGTCTGATTTTCAATAGGGGTGATTACAAACTCGCAACAGGTTTCATCAAAATCCCTTGAGAAACCAGCTCTCTATCGTGTCCACAACTTTGAGAATTTATGGGCCGAAAAAATAACATGTTTTAAAGAACGAGGGTAATAAATAATAAAATATTTGTGATGTTTCTGATTTTCAATAAGGTGTATCCAAAAGTCAATACACCAAGTTTCATCTAAATCCATCAAGAAACAAGTTTTCTATTGTGTCCACAATTCATTATATATATTAAGATTTGTCTGATTTTCATCTTCATCCTCACAAGTTTCATTAAAATCATCAAGAAACCAGCTCTCTATCGTGTCCACAACTTGTAGAGTGTAACTGGCTGAAAAATCAACGTGCTTTAAAGAACAAGGGCAATAACTCATAAAATATGTTTTCGATGTTTCTGATATTCAATGGGGTTTATCCCAAGGTCAATACAAACACTCATACCAAGTTTCATCAAAATCCATCAAGAAACCAGCTCTCTATGGTGTCCACAACATATTTTCAAAAGCAATGGCAATAATCCATGAACAATTTTTCGATTCGTCTGATTTTTAATAGGATTCATCCTTGGGTGATAACAAACTCACAGCAAGTTTCATTAAAATCCACCAAAAAAAAAAAAACAGCTCTTTATCGTGTCCACAACTTTGAGAGTGTAACAGTCTGAAAAATTAACGTGTTTTAAAGAAAAAGGGCAATAACTCATAAAATATTTTTTCGATGTTTCTGATATTCAATGGGGTTTATTCCAATGTCAAAACAAACACTCATGCAAAGTTTCATTAAAATCAATCAAGAAACCAGCTCCCTATCGTGTCCACAACATATTTTCAAAAGCAAGGGCAATTGCTCAAAGGTATTGCAAAAATGGTGTTATTGATTACGAGGACCTTACCTCCTATTTTAAACTTATGCATGCTTCTCATATGATGAGTTAGATACAAACATGTACTTTATATGGCGGCCATTCTGGATTATAAATGCCAAAATCGGATATAAATAAGGAATAGAATCCTAGGTACATATAATATAAAACATTCTGTATTGCTACCATTTCTGTATTTATGCTTTATCATACGATGAGATATAGGTTCAAACATATTTAAATAGCGACCATTTTGAAATTAAAGATGGCAGTCGAACCAGGGTAAAATATCCGAAATATGTGACTGTACAAAAATAATCTGTAATTGTATGGGAAATTACTTAGTTTTATGGTTTGTTTGATTCTTTTTGTATACTGTAGACATCTTCGATTGCCCAGTTTGTGAACTTTCATTTTTTTGTTCATTCTTAGAGGTGGTATCGCTGAGAAAATATGTCATTTATGAGTGTTATAAAAGAAAGAAAGGGTTCTAAAAGAAAATTGAAAAAAAGCAGCTTGTATTAGTCGTCACATACTGTTAATACCATGTAGCACAGTAACTTATTTAATCATATAATTAACATGCAGGACATTCGGTTGGTCTCGAATAGTATAAGTAAAAATACCACCAACTACCACCATTACCAACAACTACCTAGTTTGCGATATCAGCTGCTGTTGGAAGCGAACGTTAACTTGTCATCTACCAACCAACCTTTATACCATGTAGCACAATAGTTTTGGTATCATCATTTGTATGTTATCCACTGATAAAACTGTACCCTTGTTAGTTACATATTATTATTTAATATGAAGAGCGGAGAACCGTTAACTCATGACTTCAGTGATATCAGATTTAAGTTTTTCCACAGCGAATGTATTTCATTAGTTTGAAAGAAAATCAGAGATTTGTGGTTCTTTAAGAGTTTTATATTCGCATGGTCTCTAAAAGCGTTCGAAAAATCTGTGAGCTTTAAATTCAAATTGTTAAAAACTACACCAGTTATGTAAACGTCATCCAACCACACAAATGGCTGATTTTTAGAGGGATTTCTGATGCCTTCGTTCAACTTATGTACAACGTCACTACTCATGAGGTACGCCATTCCTTGACAAAATGGTAGATACTTGTGCAATGGATATTCCTTCTCGGAAACATAATACTTAGAATGTTTATTTCGAATCGGAGCAAAGCCCATTGTTTTATAATTGCATGCAAGTAAGTCTGTTACAGGTTTAGAATTCATTTCTAAAGTTGCAATATATTTTTGTAGACGTTCTAAGTGGATGAATGTGTCGTCATCAGTTTTAAGGACGTACGTCACGTTTCCACAGTATTTAGAAATCCAAGTTATGGAACTTTTAGCCTTCATCGTTAAATTTTCATAAGAATCGTGAAAATTGGCCATCACTAAATCTCCGTAGCTTTCATTTTCCATTTTTAATTTGTCAGAAATAGTGGAATCATCAGACAGTCCACTCACAAAAACAATTTGGGCGTTATATTTTTTTAAATTGTCCTTCGAGCCCCAAGTTTCGCGGACTCCTAAACGTCTATGTAAGTTATCCGAAGCTGTGTGAACGTAAATAATCAAATTCAGCGCCTGATCAGAACATAATTGAAATGGATTCATCAAAAATATTGGTTCATACAGCAATGTGGGATGTTTCAACAACGACATTGTCACAATGGCATCCTTATCTGTTTCCCGCCACGAGTTTTGTGATACTTTTAGAATCTTTCTGTTGGTGTACGACCATATTGAAGTAGTTCTGTACATGTACAAGGTAAATAAAGTCATTAATGATAAAACCACCACACGATACTTCCAGGTTCTTAAAATTATTAAACCTACCATTTCTCATTTCTGAAAAATAAATGCATACTAGTATTAGATAAATTGTATAGCCTAAATCAGTGGTTCCCAACCTTTTTCAAGCCGTGGCCCAAATTCACGAAGCTCCTTGAGCCATGGCCCCCTGTTCTATTCCAAACAGGGACAAAATAGGGAATATAGCGCAAGGGTTGTTGTCTTATGCCTCCTCATCAGGAGGTCAGATGCATTTGACCACAAACAACTACACAGCAAAATATATTTAAATAAAAGTTGAGCTAGAGAAAAATTACATACATCCTCAAGCCCCATTGCCCCTGACAAAATACCCTATGGCTCCCTACTGGGCCATGGCCCCCAGGTTGGAAACCACTGGCCTAAATCGATTAGGTTGTTAAAGGGGAATGTTCAGCATTTTCGAGGATTGACTTTGGACTTGAATTGATGTAAATAGCCTTCAGATTTACTACATCTGTCCAAAAATCACCCAATCCCTTCAATTATACCCGTACCATAACAGTTATCTTTCATTTTCGGATATGTTTTCTATATACGGCATGCATAGTCTTACTAAAAGACGAGTCGTATTTTTGAAATGAAATGAAGTGTATTAAGGAGCACCAGCACCGAATGGGCTATATAGCTCCAGAACACGATAAAAAATATACATGCCAAAATGAAACTAAAACAATAAAACAAACATAAAACAGATAAACAAAAAAAAGTATCACAGAAAGAACAAAATTAAAAACAATATCACAGAACATCACCACAAAGTGGTATTAAAACCAAAAAAAAAAAAACAATTAAAACAAAAAGGATGATGAAAGCATTTAAAACTTAAAATACAAATTAGCTGCTTTTAAAAAAGCAACAACCTTCTCATAAAGAGAAGGTTGCGCAAACAAATGAAACAGTGATCTAGTACGGTAGTGCTGTGATCGCAAAGGTTTGAGATGCCTGCACTCAATCAGAATGTGTTTCACTGTCAGGCGTACCTGGCAGTGTTCACAGACTGGTTGAGGCTCTCGCTTGAGAAGGTAACAGTTAGTGAGGTGAGTATGACCAAGTCGAGAGCGACACAAAACAACTTCATTTCTCCTATTAGCACAATAGGAGTTGGGCCAATCTCCTAAGAGAGGCTTGATGGCATGAAGTTTGTTTGTGTCTGCAGCATCCCATCTTTGTTGCCATCGTTGATGGATAAATGCCCCTACAACCGACTTAAAGTCGGTGTAAGGTATGGAAAAGGGGAGACAGGCAGTGACAAAGCAGCCTTAGCCGCCGCATCTGCCTTGTCATTCCCCCGTATATCCATGTGACTGGGGAGCCAACAAAGGACAATGTCCTTTTTTGGCCCAGAGAGCTTGTATATGTCTCCGATTATTGGGTGCACAAGCTGGATGTTATTAATAGCTTGTAATGCAGACAAAGAATCAGAAAATATAATACATTTTTTTAAAGATGCTGAGGACTGAAAGACGGGAATCGATAAGATATATCATGTAAGCCGAAGAAAGGGGTTTAAAATTTCCCGAACTAAAATAAAGAATTGACTACAAAATCGAGTCAGCTACAGTTTACAAAAAGATGTCAAACGCAGATTTCCTCCACCTAGAATAGTGGCAAATCACATTGATTCTCATTGGGAAGGGGATCTGATGTCGGTTGAAAATATTTCAAAAGATAATGACAACGTTAGATTTATTCTAGTGTTAATAGATGTTTTATCTAAATTTGTTTGGGTAGAACCGATCGTTAATAAAACGGCTATGGTTGTCACCAAAGCTATGCCCAAAGCCCTTAGAACAGACAATGGTAAAGAATTTGTCAATAATACTTTCAACACTCTAATGCGAAAAGAAAATATTTACTTCTACACTTTCAATTCAACAAAGCGAGTATCGTTGAGAGGGTCATTAGAACACTACGAATGAAAATGTTTAGATATCTAAACCACGTACGATCGTATCGCTATATAGACATCTTACAAGATTCGATATTCAGTTACAATCACACCCCACATCGATCTATCGGTGACATATCCCCCGCCAGTGTCGATATATCAAACGAAAGTTCGGTATGGGAAAAGCTCTATATAAAGCCTACACCGCTCGTTAAAAAAAAATACCATTTTTATACGCCCTCATCTCTCTATGAGGACGTATATTGTCGGCACCCCTATCCGTCCGTCCGTCCGTCCGTCCGTCCGTCAACATTTGCTCGTAAACGCTCTAAAAACTAGAGTTTTTGACAGAATCAAATGAAATTTGATATGTTTATACATATTCATGAAACGAAGATCAAGTTCGAATTTGAGTTATTTTCGATTGTTAGAAGCAGAGTTATTGCCCTTGCCCCAAATCTGTCGGTCTGTCAATCAACATTTTGCTTGTAAACGCTCTAAAAACTAGAGTTTTTGACAGAATCAAATTAAATTTGATATGTGTATACATATTCATAAAATGAAGATCAAGTTCGAATTTGAGCTATTTTCGATCGTTAGAAGCAGAGTTATTGCCCTTGCCCCAAATCTTAAATATGCTATTACTCTCTTAGTTTTCAACCGATTTTGATAAAACTTTAAATGGATGTTATTGGACCTAAATCGCAAGGTTTAAGAAAGTTTAGTTTACTCCTAATTAAATTTAAGACTTTTTCGTTAGGCGTATTTGGCCGTGGTCCACTATCTTCATTTGTATTGGGAGACTTTGTTCGAATATCTCATCTTAAAAGAATATTTGAAAGGTCTTATCAGCAAAAGTGGACAACCAAGTTGTTTAAGATAAGTAAAAGGTTTAGAATACAAGGGTTTCCCGTTTATAAATTGTCAGATTTTCATAATAAAGAAATCATCGGTAATTTCATGAAAAACGAACGGAATGGAATGGTTGATAAATTGGGATGGTTACGATGATTCCTTCAATCAGTGGATACCAGCGTCGGATATAAAAGACTTTTCAAAAGGTCAACACATTCACTCGCGAGGGTGAAGAACAGTTTAAATGGTCTATTATATTCAAAGATGATTTTGGATGAATATTTATGGTTATCGAGTCAACGAAATATAGATATATTTCCCCCCCAAAAAAAAACATTCGATTTTAAAACTCGATTAAACCGAATGATCAACTTAAATGGAGAATGTTTTATAGCATTTGTCGAAGTTAAATGTAAATCATTAGCGATTACTAATAAATCATTTTCGGAAATCTATATTTGTTGCAATATGTGCGAATATTCAATTGTGCACGAAGACATGCTCACAGTGTTGAGAAATGTCATTATCGGTAACAATAAATCACCTGTCAAAACATACGATAATCCATACTTCATCCGCGTTAAAACGACTGTCTAAGGTCAACCCGTCTTATTTTTGAAAGAACCACTATCCTTAACCGTACTTATTAGAAGTCAACGAAGATGAATACACGAAGAATATATACCCCCAATCAAGAAACGTATTTAAAATACTTCAAATCCATCATACCCACAGATTCTAAAACAATCGATCAAAATCTTAAAAAAAAAATCTACTGTTGGAAATCGAAAGAAGATAAATGATAATTTAACAAATAAAAAAGAACGACAGAGACGGAGAATATCATTCGTGATTAAAAACAGACAGGGAAAGGGTCTTAGTAACAAGTCAGTTCCCATCAGAAAGAAAAAAAAGAACTCTAAACGATTCGATCCATTTTTGATTAAAACCATGTCAACTTTAAGCGGAAATACCAAGGAAATAATCCCTACTGAATTGAATCTGTTTACATTAAATGGTGTTCAAGCATCGGTCGAGAGAAGCTTTTATTCACATTGTAGACCGATTAATCAAGTCCATAGAATTCAATATTTCCAGTCAGAATGGATTGGAATATTTAGATTTACACAATTCGAGACTGTACGTCAAATTCAGAATCGTTAATGAAGACAATACTCCATTGACTAGGGAACAGTCCTATGTACCAATCAATTTACTATTACAATCATTTTGGAAACAGATCGAAGTTAGTTTATTAATTACTTAACAGGGAAAAGTAATTTCTTCATCTAATAATCACTATGCATATAAGTCATACATCAGATCTTTAATGAATGACATTGGAGTCGACGAATTAGCTTCTCAATTGTACGAAAAAGATTCGGCTAATAGTCTAGATGTGAGCAACACAGCTGGGTCGAATGGAGGATTATATAAACGTAATGACTTCACTTCACAAAGTAAACATTGCGACATCGAGAGAATTTTGCAATGCATATAGTAGTAACACCGGAAGTTGACGGTAGAAATCAAATATGAAAGTATAAATGAACTGCCAAAGTCAATGACCTTTGATTCTAAAAAGGTCATGGTCAGCAAAGGTCAAGGTCAAAAACGAAAAACAATATTTTTTACACCTTTTTCCCTTTTTTGAACTACAAAGCCGAAATCAATGAGCGTTTAACATAAGCTAAATAAAGCAATAATGTAACTGTATGCAAGGTCATTTTTTGAAAAAAATTTAAACTTTACGATTTGTTGATAAATAACATTTTGACAATAACAAAATTTAACCCGGATGTTGCCACGCCCAAGTCGGTTTTTTATGTGACTTTATTTATATTAATAATATCTTACTATGGCTAAATTATCAAGCATTTGCATCTATTGGTTAACGAGATATACAATCATAAATGTCAAAAAATGTCATAATCTATAACCGGAAATTTTGAAATTAATAAACCTTGTTCCCTTTTTTGAACTATACGTATATAAATAGCTGAGATTTTGATATAATAGAGTTAAAATAATGAGGTTGGTGTGTGCAAAAGCATTTTTCAAAAAATGTCTATGGATTTTTTCCAGACAACAAAATGTTAACAAAAGTAAAATTCAACAAGGATGTGCCACGCCCATGTCAAATTTTATTTTATGAATACATTTATATGGCGTATGTTCACTTATGTTGTAATTTTCAAGCCTTTAAACTTAATAGATAATAAACTATGCATATATTAAATTTTAAAAATTCGAAAAATCGAGTAAAGGTTTCCCAAATTGCCAAATATAAAAAATTCAAATTTTACATTACAATCAAGTGTGATATATCGTTAGAAAGAGCTCGTAAAGCACATTCAGAATCTGAAAACATAACTTTCTAAGTTAAGTAGGTCACATGCTAGAGCAGTCTAAAGTCGTCAATTTTGCTGTTTTCGGACAGCTATAAAACCGGAAGTATCATCTGGTCGTGACCTTTGACCTACTTAAGATCAAAGTCATCAAAGGTCAAGGTCACGAGATATGAGCCTTCAAAATTTGAACAAATTCAACCGGAAATTACAAAAAAGCAAATTCGAAATTCAAAAATCGGCTTCCTAGAATTTTCTCCAATTTTTATGATCTTTCATTTGACACTAAAATTTTGAAATTCGGTTCAGCCAAATTGGCTGAATAAAAATCGAAGTGTTTCAGGAAAATCAAAATGGCGGTCAAAGTTCTGCTTCCGGGTTAAATTTTATTTTAAAATCGGCTGTAGAATTACTTTGGCTACCGCTAAACAAAATTTAGTTGAATTTCATAAATATCACCAAGTTATCCAATCGGAAGTGAAAATCGATTTTTCTCTTTAACCGGAAGTGACGCAATAATTTTGAATACGTCAAATTGTTTACATTGGCGATATGCGTCTTTTATTCAAATTTAAGATTAATAGTCCAAAATCTTCAAAAATCGACCACAAATGTTTGCTACAAATTTTCGAAATTTGAAATTTTTTAACTCCTATCACATTGTAATTTAGTCACAGATTCCAAAAATGAAAACCCGAGCAAAATCTGCCCAAAAATGTGGCTTCCAGGGTCAAAAAACCCGTTTTTGCTCAGTTTGCAATGTGCAATTTGCACTTTTGCAAAAATGTTCCAATTTATATTTAAAAAGTAGTTCGCCACGATGCGACATCAGAACATATTTCAGAAATGTTGCAGCTAGCACAGTTTAGGCTGTGTGCCCTGTGTAAAAAACGCCAAAAATAAAATTTCGAAAACAAACTGGGACTTGCCGAAGCAAAGTCCCACAATGATTTTCTTTCTGTGAATGTATTTTCTATCGAGAATGGGACAGTTTACCCCACAAGAGTCTCGAAGAAAACCAAACGTGATCATCATGTGGATCTTCTACTTTTAAGAGAGATGGATAAATCGCACTATTTACTAATAAAAGATTTAAACATATTTCTATATCGCACTAAGTCATCCAAATGTAAATATTTCTTTGTAAAACATATACAAAACCAGTCCATTATATTTTCAAAGGTATAAAAGTATCTTATTTAGAGGTTTGTTTGTTTGGCAAGTTACAGCAACACCCTTGAAAATATAATGGACTGGTTTTGTATATGTTTTGACCGAACCCGGATGGGCCGAAATATCTCTGTTTGACTATAAACAGAGATATATCAATGTAACTAACTAGTTTACATTATAATTGTATGCTATTATCATAATTATAAAATATTGGAAATATTTATCCTATGCATCAATATCAATCAGAATCATGGTCCTGGTTTTCGAAAGTATCGTAAGATGTGTCTTAAGAACGTATCTTAGGACACATTTTATGACTATCTTATGACCATCTTACGATATGTAATAGGGTGTAAATCAAAGCTGTCTTACGATGGTCATAACTAAGATGATCTTAAGACTGTCATAAGTGAAGATAGTTGTAGGCCTATTAATTTTAATAATGATTAAAAAGAGATAAATTTAATATAAAAATGTAACAATTAAAAAAATATATAATTTTTTAAATATATTAACGTAAAATTTTATATTAAAGGAATTTAAAATCGTAGTGGATCATTAATTGTTTGAATTTAGTTTATTTATTTATAATTTTATGCGAATGTGTGTACCGTCAATGGCACCGACTACACTTAAAAAGTTCATATTTTATTAAAAACCTCTCTCAATGTGCCAAATTCCAGCTAGGTCAGTTAACATCTGAATGTAGATATTACAAACCCCCTTTTAACAAGCTGTTACAACAGTTACAATACGGCTAAATAACTTACAAATACATGGATTGTTCATTAGAAACACCAATTAATCAATTAGTTAGCTTGATTTGACCCATAAAAAATGCGAAAACACATCTTTAACGTGATATCGAAGCTTTACGTTGAATATAAAACCATCATAACTTTTGTGATGATCTTAAGTCATGTCGCGAGGTGTCTTAAGATTATGATAAAAGTTATGATATATCGTAACTTAAGACACTTTCGAAAACATATCTTACGACTATGACCTGTCATAAGACCATCGTAAGACACGTCTTAGTCATAAGTTACTTTCGAAAACCAGGCCCCTGTACTACATATGACAAATGAAAACATTGAAATGACTCTTTTCATAAGCCATAAAGATTATCATTTGTATATACATAAAGAAATAATCGTGGTACAAAACACAGGTAAGTCTGTTTTCTTATCAGAAGTACTTGTCTGCAGCTGCATTGTGCATATAATATGATACATTAGTAAGTATTATGCAAATTGAGAAACGTGTTTTGTATTTTCTTAGCTGGGTCTCCATTTGTATTGTTTTGAAAGGCGAGGTTGACTAGTTTCAAGCTAAGTTGGTTTCACTGTGAGTGTCGTTCATCGATGTTGATAGTTTGAAGTTCGCATATCAACTGGACGAAGGGCGTGGCTTACCTGGGTTTTATAGTGGGTTAGTGGCAGCCATGTTTCTTCAGCAAATATGGCGGCTGCTAGTTGCAAATATGGCGGACCAATGGACTTATTTTTATCTAAGTTAGAGCATGATAGCTTTAATTAGCGATTTAAATAGTAAAACAAATTATGTCATTCATTTTTCATATTTAAAGAAAGTCATTGACTTAGGCGGTAAAGTAGGAGGTGTTTTTAGCTCCATTCGTTCAATTCAATACAATAAAAAGGCAAAATGCAAAAAAATCATTCGAAAGCAATTTTTATAAACTTCTCGTTAATGCTATTAACGGAAAAACTTTACAAAATGTTCGTAGTTATGAAAATATAGAATTGATATTTAAGGAAAAGATATTAAAGAAAAGAATCGCGTTGCCTAATTTTGATAAATTTACAATTTATAAAAATAATTTAGTAGCGGTTAAATTAAAGTATTTCTCAATAAACCGATAGCGATAGGATTAGCTACTCTCGACCTATCGAAAGAAATTATGATGAATTTTCATTATGACTATATCAAAAATAAATACGACGATCGAGTCGAATTGTTATATAGCGACACAGACTCGCTCATTTATCAAATATTCACTAAAGATCTCTACGAAGATTTTCTAACCGATTCGGCAAGATTTGACTTTTCAAAAAACATTCATTGTTTTCAGATACATATAAACGCGTACCGGGCAAATTTAAATCGGAAACGGGGGATAAAATTATTCGCGAAGCTGTTTTTCTCAAGTCTAAATGTTATTCGATATTATTGGGAAACGATAATCAAATGTCCAGGACCAAAGGAATTTAAAAACCGCCAGAAATAAAAATTTTAAAACATGAGGTTTTTAATAATACATTATTCAATGGATTTAGAAAATATGCAGAAATGAATTTAATACGATCTGAAGCACCCGAGTTGTATGTGTATAAAATTTCAAAATTGGCATTATCTTGTTTCGATATGAAACGATACATATTGGAAGATCGTATTTCCACTAGACCTTATGGTCACTATCTTGATAATTCCTTTGAATTACATTAACATTTGAAATGTTTCTATTATGATTATATATAACTAAACTCATTTTAGTTTTTAAAAAAATGGTTTGATGGAAATAAAAATAAGTTTTTTCCAACCTGATGTAATTATTAATTATTTTTTTTTTTGTGAGGGATATAGAGGATCTTAAACGAGTGTCATATCAAATTTATGAAATGAGTTGCCGGGTTTAATATTCCCCGAGCCTTGGCGAGGGAAATATTTAATTCGGCAACGAATTTCATAAATTTTATATGACATAAGTACGAGTTTAAGATTCTATTTATCACACAACTATCAATACATGCATGTTTTCCTAAAATTCAATGCATTTTTCGCCAATTTTCAGTTTTAATCTTTTTGTAAACTTAACTATCACGTCACGTCACGTAACTAGGTAAGGCGCGTTCACGTATGCTTAAATGTCCTTGCGCTAACAAATAACATCAAGTAAAATACTTTCATGTGCTAACTAAATTAATTTTTTTAATCAAAGTAATGGTTTTCGGAACACTTTTAATGAAAATTACATGCCCCGCATTTTTAATTTTAACGGAGTCGCCAATGCCAAAGGTTCTGTGTAACTGGCGCATGAATACATGACCTAAATTCTACCTAATTTGCACATATCTCTAATATTAACTCGCGTTATGAACCCGATAACAATACTATTGTGTGATAAAGTTGTATATGTTATTCTTTAAAGAATATATGTCTTTTCTTGGTTCTTTTAATTTGTATATAATTGTGTGTAAAATTCAAAAATTATTTGAATATGTAAGTTGTATTTTTATTTTGTTTTTAAATATAATCTACACCCCCCCCCCCCCCCCCCCACTCTTCGTGCAGCAGATGTTGATTGAAAAGTGTCATAGCTATATGATGAGGGAAGGCTGGGTCAATTGGAAAGGTGTTTGGTTTTTTTTTCTTTAGAGAAAGGGGGTGTGACAATATATAAGTTCCACTATAATAACTGTTCTGAAGGTCATTTGTTATGTAATATTTGCTCCATTTGGAACTTTCATGAAATAACACTATCCCTAACCCAAAACATTATATGATGTGTTCCTGACTTCATTTATTGTAATAATTTTTTGTTCCACGAAGAAGATTTATTATGAGGAACAAATATACAGTCACAGCAGTATAGTTTTTATATATCCATTGGACGAGAAAAAAGATCACATCTGTATTATTTGATTTAAATCATTTATTTTCACAAGATACATATTTTTTTTTTTCAATCTGTTAAAGATTTTAACCATTCATCAACTTCTTCTTCCGATTAAAACTGAAATATATTAAAACTGAAATATATTAAAACCGTAAAGAATGTAAACATTGATCTAGCAAAAAAAAAAACCCAATAAGTCATCAGTTAATTATATATCACTACAAATAATAAACAATTAACAATCGAAAGAAAATTTCAAACAACTTGATAAAATTTCAATGTTACTAGTTTTTTTGGGTTTTTTTTTTATCTTACCTGATATATCGGACCATGATCCGTTGCGGGCAAATGTTGTTCATTTGTATTTGATTATCAATTATTTGATTAATGGGTCTCGATCTTTTTGTATATTTCTGTATATTTGCGTTTCGTACCTAGAATAAATATAAAAAAAATCTAAACCTTCTATATTTTTTTTTCCTAGATCATGGAGATCTTATAGGATTGCAAGATCAATAAAAAT
The DNA here is from genome assembly GCA_029955415.1 of Lottia scabra. NCBI lineage: Eukaryota > Metazoa > Mollusca > Gastropoda > Lottiidae > Lottia > Lottia scabra. Next base: position 12,038 of record JARJEI010000132.1, on the reverse strand, counting down.
GAGAAAAAAAAAATAAAATAAATGAAGATCAGAAATTGATCATGGTAAAGAAAACATCGATTGTGATGAATAAAAAAATCAGTTTGCTTACCCGTTTCTCTTGGAATGATCTAATCCATTCATTCACAATATCCTTAGTCAAATTTATAATCAGAAATAAATAATTGTCAACATTAATGAGTTGAGTCAATAGTAGGAGATCAACCTATAGGTCCCGTGACCAAAGTCTGGGAACAAAGGTTTGAAAGTGTTTTTGTGTTCCCTGATGAATACCGAACAATTTTGACTTGGGCTGCCTCCTTGAAAATGTCAGGCATTTCCGGTAGGGGTCAACAAAGGTCAAATAGGGATCAAAATTCAAATATAGTCTTAGGAATTATAGGTTGTAACATTCCGGTTAAGCAATGTTACGAAAGCACGGGCACAGGCATGTGGGTATAACCTCAAGTGAGAGAGTATCGATAGTGTAGTCTTGGTGTCGATATGCATATCAAATTACTCGTAAAGTCATGAGGATTCAGAAAATATATAGTTTGTTATACCTCCGACCTTAAATAAGGGCACTACCTTCAAAAACGTCCCAAGGTCAACGAACTTTTGACAGAGGTCAAATTTTAACATTGTCCGATTTGAATGATTTTAGTGTCTAATTATATGTTTTCTGACAAGTTAGATTTTTTATCGTGAATGATCACCACTCCCTCTCCGTTTTCTTCAGTCAGAGAACAAAAAATTTCATCATTATTACAATTCATAGAAGTAGTTTCCATTTTGTTGTATTCAGTACATAAGATGAATATCGACTGTTGGATCCTATCGTTATTTTAAACCATTTTCGCGGTTTTTCTTTTAATAGAATTCTATTTTAACAATGAACAATTGAATTCATCTTAGATAGAGGTTAATTTTTTCACTTCAAGTTTTTTCATGATTGCCATCCCAATATGCTAACAATAGTTTCGATAAGCAAATGTTAAGTTTGTTGACATGTGATTCAAATACAGAAACTAATTACGAACCGATAATTTCATAGTTTTTATAAAATACTATAATATTATATATATTTTTCAATTGTAAGTCGTAGAATGTCTTTGCTTTGATAACAAATATAATAGTTTGTTACTTTACATTGAAAAATAAAAACATATCTCTCTCCTAGAAAAATTCAACTCAAACAGTCTCAAATTTTATTTAAAAATATCCTCTGTAAAAAATAAAACAAATTTAAGTTGATCTAAAGACTTAAGCTAGGCTTATGTCGGCTTGCGTCGCTCCTCGACTGTCGAAATCTAGCTGGATCTGATAATTCGGAGCGCCCGGTACGGCTGCGACGCTCCTCGACGGATACATATCAATATGGCGGCGCCTATGAACCTTCACGTTGTAAGTTTTTGTGTGTTCATAAATAACGCAGGTCTTTCCTGCCATAATTCAATTAATTTAATTTCGACCTCGTCCGACCATACATCAGCCATCTTGTCTTGAGATACTAACGCCAACAAGCAGGGACTAAAATAAGCGCGCGTTGATTGGCTAATATCTACGATCGTCGGCAACTACCTGGATCTCGTAGGCCAGAGTAGAACATGCGCGACTCACTGGATCTGGCTGAATCTCAGTTGCCGACAGTCGCAAAGAGGCTAGTTGCGTCGTAAGCCAACTCAGGTCGGCAGAAACTGTCAGCCTACCGTAGACCGACAGTTGCGGCAACTGACTGGATCTGCCAGTTGCCGACAATCGAGGAGCGTCGCAAGCCGACATAAGCCTAGCTTAACAATACTTTCTTTCGATTGATATTTCAATTCGCATAAAATGATTGTAAAATTTAAACAAAAAATGTTCTTTACTCAGACAATAATTACAAGATTGTAATTGATGTAGGTTAATGATACTGTGGAGTATTTCAAACTAAACATCACACAAACAGGTTAGGAACATCTTTCAAACGGAAAGACTAGACGATAGATCAACGTTATTGACCTTTTCCGGTTTTAATTTAGGACAAGGCAATAAGTAGGCAATTGATGATGTAAGTGTGCTACACCAGAAGCTAGCTAAAGGTCCCTTTGATGGTATTTCTGAATTTCGATTTCATTCCACGAAGGCGACTGATCGGTGTCCAATTTTATATTTTTATATTTTTTATATATCACTGCGCACAACACAAACATATTGCAAAAATAATTTTTCCATTTTTTTTTACAAAATCCCGGAAGTTGAAAGTTCAACTTCATGAGCAAATGACGTTCAAACTGGAACGAAATTTTGAAAATATATTTTTGTTTGCTGTCAAAATGTCTATCTATCTGTACATTGAAATTTGAAAAAAAAAACTCGCACAGTTACAATGGAACTTGGCACAGAATTTTCGATTTTAAAACGCGGAATAATGATTCAAATACATTGTGTGATATATCGTTGAAAAGGGTAGATCGGACATAGTAAGACAGAAGAAGAATTCGTGACATATGTGAATTAGGTCGCGTGCGCTCTTTAAAGTTAAAAATTGAAATTTTCAATCACCCCTAAATCCGGAAGTAAACATATGGCATCTAAAATGATAATGCTATTGGATAGGTCAAGGTCAAGGTCTCGAAATATTAGCCTTGAAAGTTTTGACAATTACTGATTTAACATATCACAAATTTTTTTTTCGAATATCTTCAAAATTCCAGAAATGAAATTTCAACTTAAAGAGCGAATGACGTTAAAACCCGGAAGTGATATATTTTTTTTTGAAATTACAGTTTTGTCCGAAATCAAAATGTCTACTTACCTGTAAGTTTTCAAAAGTTGAAAAAATAATTTTATAAGCGTTTTTCAATAATTATTTGAAAGGTAATTTTTTGAATGATTTTGATACCAGATAAGTTTGCTTAATGAATAAATACTCCTATTTACCAAGTTTTAGAATTGTTTGACCATTCGAAGAGGTAGTATTCCTTTCTGAATCTCGATGAAAAAAGTTTTTGACCTGCTCCGAATTTTGTGTAAATAGCGATTTTTTTTTTCAAACAATAGGCGCCTGAAAAATGGGTTATAACCGAGAAGAGAGCTGGCGGGTTGAATATTTCATTTGAAACTGTCGAATCTCAAAAAGGCATACTATATACTGTATAATTAAACGTAAAAATACCTTGAAAGTGTTTCCTTCTTATCCTTATTAAAGTGCTTTATTCAGTTCCTCATACGTAGAGTACTTAATATAGACTCACGGGTTCTCGTGGCAACTTTATACGATGTATTGAATGTAATATGAGGCAAAGTGTTATGCTATTCAACCAATTACAGACAGGTTTAATTCATATTCATATATATTGTATATATTTGCGTGGCAAATCTATTGATTTGTCAAGCTTTGTTTTCGTTATGATTTTTTTTTTCTCCAAATTCTGGTCAGCGTCTGTAGAAAAAAATGAAAATGGTATAAAATTTCTGGTTTGGTTTTTACTGGAGGGAAATGTTTCTTTAAATATAAAACATTACGTTTTTGCTAAACCAGAAGTGGGCTATTACATAATATGCAATAATTTTTCATTGAGTCTGTAGGGCTTATTTATGAACCGATTTACCTGAAATTTCCTTTAATATGTTTATTGTTAAAAGAAGTATCTGGTGCATCTTCAAATTTCAATTTTTAAATAATTTTGTAAAACAAATTTGAAACCAAGATTTTAAAAAAAAATCAAAATTTCTAACTCAGCCGCTAATTATCCGATTGATCTGAAATTCACAGGACATAAACAAAATCTCCATACAAATAAAACAAGATAATTAAAAAATTTCTATCACTTCCGGTTTTGGCGTGAAGACTTCCGGTTTTTCAAAATCACGTCTGGCGACCCCACTTCCGAGGTAAATTTCAGATGTTGGCTAAAACCATAATTAGAAGGCATTTAGCAGAAAGAAATCCAAACCGGAAGTGATGCATAAGCTGTCGTCTCAGACTGACACATTTTAGCAAAAAATTCATTATTCCTCCACTTTTTATCCGATTTTTATGATTTTGGTGTTCATCAAAACATTGTAACTGTATCTAAAACTTGTAGGCACAGAATTTCGAATTTGAAGCGTTTTTATTTTAGTTTGAATTTTTTGAAAATTCAAAAGGCCATACCATATGACCTTCACCTTCAATGACACCTAAATTTTCAATGTAGAATGCACTTGACCTCAGCTATCCATAGGTGTTCTGATATTAGTTGAAAAATATTAACTTCCTCTTTCCAAATTAACACAGAGAATTAAATATTTCAATTTTGTAATGCTGCTTTAATTATCTTTTTAACGATATATGACAAGAATCCATTAAAATATGTTTTCAAAATACTGCGGGTTTTTTTTTCAACTGAGGGTTCTAACTTGCAATGTAATATCAAATATCAAAATTCAGGATGCACCCAATTTTCTCTTTTCAACGATATGTGACATGGGTAGTTTAATACAAAATCCATTCCGTGAAAATAGGCATAAAAATACCCTTTTCTGAGGAAATAAATAAATTTTGGTGATTAAAATGATTGACACCACATGAACTTTTGATTAATCTGATTATGTAATCTTTTAACATTCTAAAAAATAAAAAAAATTATTCATTTTTTTGCAAAATTTCCACTTGTATTAATTTAACATACAATCATTTAGAGCAGTGAATTTTTGATACATTAACCTGTTCGAATTTTTTTCTGTACCATTGACAGAACTCTTTCTACAAGATACACACACCAATTTTGTTTTTGTCGTCTGCTAAGCTTATTATAGGTCATAAACAAATTCGTCAAACTACATAATCTTTTAACTCTAGGGCTGGACTATCTAGCAGACAGCAATTTAACTGGCTACGTGTCTGCGCTAATCCGTTGCTATAAAAAGTAAGTGCTCAAACTGTTTTTATCGTCTGCTAAGATTATTATAGGTCAAAAATAAATTAATCTCATAAAACATTGTTTTAACGTTATAAAAATTCATGTTTTTTCGAGTTTTTGCTAAATTTGACATAATATCAGATTTTTCGTACTTTAAGGGTGATTCTTACCCACGGCACTTAATTGACTAACAGACATCAATTCAACTGGCTACTGACTGCTCCAATCCATTGAAACAAAAGACAGCGTTTCAACTCAGCATTGAAGGCAAGTATTGACGTTTACACAGTTCGAATGTTGGGGAAGGGGTATTTGGTAAAAGTCCCAAAAAGGCAGAAGCCAAGGAATTATGGTCACTGCCACGCTCGATGCTGTTCACAGCTCCTAGTTTTCCTTGTTCCCTATTACAAAGACACATCAAATACTTACATAACATTAAAACATATCATATTCCAGTACGTTTCAAAGTCACTTTCGAGTGTGCAGTAATCTGTGACACATAATTGCATTGCCGTTTTCATATTGGTCCCAAATGGAAATCTGGGGATAGATGGTTCTGGCAGCCAGCGATCTTCACCTAGTGTGCCCAGTGCGACGACATTCGCCCGAAGTTAATTCGCAGTTACATATGCAGCGGACAAACTAGGCGAATTTTATTCGTTGGTACTTCGGCCGAACTATTCGCCGCCGAACCCATTCGGCCGATGGATTGGACATACTGGGCGAATGTTTGTGTCGATAATTCGCCAGCGATTTAATTACACATGCGTAGGGGGGAACTTACTAACATAATCACAAAATTGCTGTGTCCAATTTGCATAATCTCTGTTTCTAATGATCGAAAATAGCTCAAATTCGAACTTGATCTTCATTATCTGAATATGTATATATACATACTAAATTTCATTGGATCCCATCAAAAACCAAATATGACCACATATTCATGTGGGCGTATAAAAATTATGTAGAAATATAACTATCAACCATTAAACCCGTGTATGATTGTGCTTTGATATTTTTTTACAATAAACTGAATTGAATTTGAATACGGTACAGTCTAAGTATAAAGTACATCACTTGAAAATCACTTGGTGTAACGGCTGTAATTCAATATGAGCAGACGATGAATATCAAAGTTGTTATTAGGTTTGCATACTTTCTTGTCAAAAATAACAACACCAAATTATGTTCTAAAGCTTAGATCAATTTACAAATGTGTTAACATAAATATATACTAGAATCGTGAGACTATCCCAAGTGTCACCTAGCGGGAATAATACCATGACCTCACTTTGGTTTATGTTTTCAACCTGAGCGGACGTGCTTTTTGCAGCTCTTCGGGAAAGTGGAACAGCGTGGGTGAACGTACTACAACAGGGTGAATATATTTTATTATGGTTATTAATTGATATGGTATCAATTAATATGATTAAAGCCAAGGTGGCTATAGGTTATGGTTTAAGCCAAGGTGGCTAGGTTGTGGTTTAAGCCAAGGTGGCTAGGTTTTGATATTTGGCCAGGGAACGCTGTGAAGGCGTGATATAGTATAATATTATAGATTATAGAACTATAGATTATGTTTTATTGCTTATGAATCAATTGATGATTTCATTTCATTCGTTATACTTACCAGTCGGAAATATACTTATGGATAATCTTCCTGTATTACTCTCTCAACTCGCCCAAACGCATTAAGAGATTCAATGGGTTATTCCCCTTCCCTTAATACGTAATATACCTCAGTTCATCTTCCGGCGTGAAAAACAACGCACGTGCATTTTCGTCTCTCTCTCGTTCATAGTTTATTTTACTTTTAAATTTGTATTGTGTTATATTGGTGTGTAAGTTATTGGTTTTATTTTTGACTTTATCTCCTTTTGCAATGGCGGACGCTATGGGTAAAGAGAAATCTAATTTATCGGCAGATTCAGATTTAGAAGTAAGTGTTTGTTCCGAATCGCCGACTGTTTCAGTTTCGAAAGCAAAGACGAAAACTCGTTCCAAGTCGAAGAGAGTGTCGTCCACTGAAGTAAATAATCGTCTCAATAGTTTAGAAGCAAAAGTCGACGATAAATTTGATAAATTGATACAGCTTTTTACAGCCTCTAAAACCCATCAGAATACCGGTTGTTTAACTCCGCGGAGATCTGATCGGGATGAAAATCAGGATACTGGAGATTTTGTCTCGCAGATACCTAAAAACTCTGTCGAAAGTGGGAAGATATATCCCTCTGGAGTTCCTAAATTGTTGATAAATCCCGAATTTCGATCTAGAAATTTAGAATTGGATGTTTTATCACTCGCTCCAGATGAGCAGGAAGAGCGAGAATTTTTGGCGAATTTGTCGGATCAGGAGTCGAATGTTGAACAAAATTCTGATATCGATTTGCCACACAGCCCTAAAAAGAAAACTCAAGTCTTCAATTGCAGTTAACAAGGCTACATTTGTGAAATATTTGCCCGAAGTAAACCCTTCACAAAGGGTTACAGATACAGATAAAGAAAATACAGCAGGGCAAAGTTCTGATGTTTTGTCGAAACTTTTTGGAAGTACAGATAACGATAATGTTCAGAAAGTTGGTTTGATATTAGACAAGTCACAGTCTGACATCCTATTGAAATCTTGGAGAAGTCAAAATCCAGATCGTCTTACCGCATATAAAGAAGAATATCGCAACTGTTTTCCGTTCATGAAATGTCAGAACAGTTTTTGAATGTCCCAAGTTTAGATGACATATGTGAGCCTATGTTACGTCGTAAACATGCGACAAAGAGTTTTAAAGGATGGGGTTCGACTAGACGTCTTCACTCACAGCCGTTCAAAGCTATTGAAACTTTGGCTTATCAAGGTCAAGTGGCTTCTAAATTTGGCATAATTTCAATTGCGTACTTGCAGCAGGCTTTAGGCACCTTTATGAGCAATTTGCATAACGACAACATGACCAACGATCAAGCGCTGGAGTCCATTAAAGATATGTATGATATATCAACCAAAGCACTTGACCAAATGGGGAGATCGGGGGCCTTCCATCATATGATAAGACGCAAAGCTACGGCGGCAGATACCGGCCTCACTGATATCAAAGATTTTCAATCTAAGATTATTTACTTGCCTTTGACTTCGAATGGTGTTTTTGGATCTTCTCTGGAGGACTCCCTCAAGGTCAGAAAATCACAGAAAGAACAGATCAAAGATTTGCTCCCGGAATTTGCTGATAAAAGTTCGGATTTGAAAAGGAAATCGAGCACTTTCTCTAACAAGGCATACGATTTCAACAATTTTAAAAAGCCAAAAATGGATCAACACTATCCTAGGACAAGACCCTATTATAGTCAAAATTGGGAGAAGCCTGCTACCAATCCTCGGCCTTATAGAACTTACGATAAGGGCGATGGCAAAACCAGTCAGAGTTTTCGGATCCCTAAAAAGCAAGAATACCAACGTAAATGACGTAAGTACAAATCGGTTTGTAGGTCAGATACCTGTGGGAGGTCGTTTAAGATATTTCACAGAGAAATGGGCCAAAATAACAGACGATCAATGGGTGTTGTCTGTAATACGAGAGGGTTACAAGCTGGAACTCCTCTCACAACCTCCGAACACAGGTATTCGTCAGACAACCATAGCACCAAACCATGTAGATATTTTAAACGCGGAAATTATTACATTATTAGAAAAGGACGCTATAGAACCAGTTCCAATGGAGGAAATCCATTGCGGTTTTTACAGCACCTTCTTTCTTATCCCAAAACGGTCGTCCAACAAGCTCAGACCGGTGATAAATTTAAAACCTTTAAATCAATTCCTACTGAAGAAACACTTCAAGATGGATACAATTTCAGTTTAGTGCGTCCAGACGATTGGGCAATAACCCTCGACTTATCGGACGCATATTTTCACGTTCCACTTTTTCCGACACATCGAAAGTACCTTCGTTTCTGCATCCAAGGACGGTGTTATCAGTGGAAAGTTCTATGCTTCGGACCGACAGTCGCCCCAAGGGTTTTCACCAAAGTCATGTCCGTCGTCTCTGCCTACCTAAGAACGCACAGTCTGCGAGTAGCAGTATACCTCGACGACTGGTTGGTACTCCATCAGAACAAAGTTGCCTTACAGCAGCATCGATTTTTCGTCCTAGATCTCCTAGATTCATTAGGACTTCTGGTGAATCACGAGAAGTCGTCTCTTTCCCCCAGTCAGGAAATACTTTACCTGGGAAGCTTATTCAAGACTCACCAGGGGATTGTATGCCCTACAACAGACAGAATGAAAGCCATATTCCGAAGCGGTGAATCACATCAAGAACAGGTACAGTCGGGCGTTAGACTATCTGCGCTTGCTAGGTTTAATGGCCAGCTGTATCGAACTGATTCCAAATGCTCGATTGCACATGAGGCCTATACAACTACATCTGCTCTGTTTCTGGAAACCATCTCTTCATGCCATAGAAAAGAAGATCCCATTTACTCAACATCTACAATCACATCTTTCATGGTGGTTAGAGCCAGCGAACATTTTACAGGGCAGATCTCTTCTTCCTCGGTTATCCACAGTGACCATTACGACGGATGCGTCGATGGAAGGGTATGGAGGCCACTTGGACCACTTAATCATACAGGGGGACGTGGTCAAAAGCACAGAGCCGCAATCACATAAATCTCTTGGAGTTGGAGGCTGTACGCATCGTTGTATCCAAGTTTATACATAGCCTAAGGGGCAAAATGGTATTAGTACGTTGCGACAACACTACAGTCGTCCAATATATCAACAAACAGGGGGGAACGAAATCCCCGAAGCTCTGTTACAAGACATGGGATCTATGGCAGATGGCCATCGAGAACAACCATTCATTTAAGAGCAGCCCATATTGCAGGGAAATTGAATGTGTTAGCAGACCAATTAAGTCGGACAAGGATTCGTCCGACCGAATGGATGCTGAACAGCTCCGTTGTTCACCAGCTATTTCAAACATGGGGTGCCCCTTTGGTAGACCTTTTTGCCTCAATAGAAAATCGCCAGACCGAAATTTTCTGTTCCTGGAGTCCCCATCCAAGAGCATTAGCACCGGATGCGCTAACAATTTCCTGGCAGAACATGTACGCCTATGTGTATCCTCCAATATGTCTGATTCCGAAAATCCTCGGTTACATGAGGCAGTTTCATTGTCAGATACTATTAGTGGCTCCATATTGGCCACGGAGAACTTGGTTTACAGATCTACTTCAATTGCTGATCGCACCTCCCATTCGGCTTCCGGATCGCTCAGACCTGCTCCGGCAACCGAACACTCAGATATACCACCCAGATCCCAACTGTTTAAAACTAACTGCATGGCTTCTATCGACAGAAGTTTCAAAGCAAAGGGTTTTTCTGGGCCAACTAGACAGCTTCTTGCAGCATCCTGGCGCAAAGGGACACAGAAAGATTATTCATGCAAATTTGAGCGATTCAGTCGTTGGTGTGGTCCAAGGGAAATTAATCCCCTGGGCGTTTCATTGACACAAATCACTGATTTTCTGTCGAATTTGTTTTCTTCCGGTTTACAATATAGGACGATAGCAGGTTATCGTTCCATGTTATCTGCAATTTTACCCAACATTGACAATACACCAGTGGGACAGCATCCAACTGTGTGCAGACTGCTTAAAGGTATATTTAACTTCAGACCTCCGAAGTCTCGATTATCACCAGAATGGGATTTACCAACTGTGCTCGATATGTTGGAGAATCCACCATTTGAGCCATTATCAGAAATAACTTTCAAACATCTGACTTTTAAGACTATATTTTTAATTGCTATCACTACTTTCAGACGATCCAGTGATCTACATTCCTTGATGATTGGAGACAATTTCATGAGAATTCAGAATAGTGGTATAACATTTCTACGTACTGGTTTAGCTAAGCAAGATAGACCAAGTCATTGTGGTGCAAAAATATTCGTACCAGCCTTTCCTCAAAGACAGTTTGTCGATCCAAGAAGGTGTGTCTTACAATATTTAAAGGCAACAAAAGATGTTCGTATGAACACTGGCGGCGATTACCAGTCACGACTATTTCTGAGTCTTTCGCCACCCCACAAAGCCGTGTCCCGCACAGACCATCGCTCGATGGCTTGTTCAGACTATACAAATGGCCTATAATAGTACGGTTCTTACTAACGCACATTCCACAAGAGCTGTTGGACCGTCTTTTGCATTGTTTAAAGGTGCTTCTATACATTCCATTATGGAAGCAGCTGATTGGAGTAAAACGTCTACTTTCATTGATTTCTATCTAAAGATGTGAATGTTAGTGTTCTTGAACAGGATAGTCATCCCCGGCGAGTTTTTCCGAGGGTATGTATATTTCTTGTTATAAACACTCTATATTAATTGAGTTTTAATACGCTTGATAAATTATATACTTGTATGTTTACTGTTTTAGGATAACAGAAGAATAATATTATAGTTATGGTAAATGGTGATTCAGTATGGTAGTATCTATATATAAATAATCACAAAGAAACAGAGTATTCTTATACAAATCATGTTGAGAATTAAAGTTTTATTTTCATACATAGGAGTTTTTAAAATTCCCTCACCACCATTTTTTAATATACTGCTTTGGAATCTGATTTTATCCATAAGTATATTTCCGACTGGTAAGTATAACGAATGAAATGAAATTGAAAAATTTGTTTTTCAAGTTTCAATTTTATGAATGAGTTTATACTTACCAGTCCTATTACCCACCATCCTCCCCAGAGGAATTTTATATTGTCTGTAGGTAGAAAAAGCTTATGTTTTTCACGCCTACATGAACTGAGGTATATTACGTATTAAGGGAAGGGGAATAACCCATTGAATCTCTTAATGCGTTTGGGCGAGTTGAGAGAGTAATACAGGAAGATTATCCATAAGTATATTTCCGACTGGTATAACTCATTCATAAAATTGAAACTTGAAAAACAAATTTTCAATTTGCATTGACTGTGAAACCAGTAGGACGATAATTTGAGTAGTGTGAGTTGTATTCAGAATGCACGTGCATGTTTATTAGTTTGATCAAGGGAAGTAACCTGTTTTTTTGATGGCCACTAGTGTATGAGCGATATTTTTCATTTGCATTGATTCTCAGATTAGAATATTAGTATTGCCCTTGTGTGCAGTTTATTTATTTATACTTCCGAC
>JARJEI010000131.1:0-35978 GCA_029955415.1 Lottia scabra | reverse complement strand
CGATTGCCGGCGAACCATAAATAGGAGAATGTTGTCCTTTTGCAGGAAGATAAAGCACGTCGTTCTGCAATTTTCAACACAAACCAGAAGGTTCTATCTTATGCAGTTCCATAGTTACAGGCGCTCAAAGTTTGGCTTTTTTCCCCAAAATGGCCAAAATTTGCCGAGTTTTTGCCTCTAGTTTTGGCCCAAAATTCATAAAACAAGTTTTAATCGAATTTCCGGCATCCCTGAAACCCAAAAACTTCAATTATGTCCAAAAAATTCAAATCAAAAATTTTATTTGAAAAAGTCGATTTTTCCGATTTTCAAATTTTCCTGACCAAAATGATAAAAATTCAGCCATTTTTGGCCAAGTTTGACCGTTTATTACCATTTTTTCAAACGCCGATTGCCGGCGAACCATAAATAGGAGAATGTTGTCCTTTTGCAGGAAGATAAAGCACGTCGTTCTGCAATTTTCAACACAAACCAGAAGGTTCTATCTTATGCAGTTCCATAGTTACAGGCGCTCAAAGTTTGGCTTTTTTCCCCAAAATGGCCAAAATTTGCCGAGTTTTTTGCCTCTAGTTTTGGCCCAAAATTCATAAAACAAGTTTTAATCGAATTTCCGGCATCCCTGAAACCCAAAAACTTCAATTATGTCCAAAAAATTCAAATCAAAAATTTTATTTGAAAAAGTCGATTTTTTCCGATTTTCAAATTTTCCTGACCAAAATGATAAAAATTCAGCCATTTTTGGCCAAGTTTGACCGTTATTACCATTTTTTCAAACGCCGATTGCCGGCGAACCATAAATAGGAGAATGTTGTCCTTTTGCAGGAAGATAAAGCACGTCGTTCTGCAATTTTCAACACAAACCAGAAGGTTCTATCTTATGCAGTTCCATAGTTACAGGCGCTCAAAGTTTGGCTTTTTTCCCCAAAATGGCCAAAATTTGCCGAGTTTTTTGCCTCTAGTTTTGGCCCAAAATTCATAAAACAAGTTTTAATCGAATTTCCGGCATCCCTGAAACCCAAAAACTTCAATTATGTCCAAAAAATTCAAATCAAAAATTTTATTTGAAAAAGTCAATTTTTTTCCGATTTTCAAATTTTCCTGACCAAAATGATAAAAATTCAGCGAATTTTTGGCCAAGTTGACCGTTTTTACCATTTTTTCAAACGCCGATTGCCGGCATACCATAAATAGGAGAATGTTGTCCTTTTGCAGGTAGATAAAGCACGGCGTTCTGCAATTTTCAACACAAACCAGAAGGTTCTATCTTATGCAGTTCCATAGTTACAGGCGCTCAAAGTTTGGCTTTTTTCCCCAAAAATGACCAAAATTTGCCGAGTTTTTTGCCTCTAGTTTTGGCCCAAAATTCATAAAACAAGTTTTAATCGAATTTCCGGCATCCCTGAAACCCCAAAACTTCAATTATGTCCAAAAAATTCAAATCAAAAATTTTATTTGAAAAAGTCGATTTTTTCCGTTTTTCAAATTTTCCTGACCAAAATGATAAAAATTCAGCCATTTTGGGCCAAGTTTGACCGATTTTACCATTTTTTCAAACGCCGATTGCCGGCAAACCATAAATAGGAGAATGTTGTCCTTTTGCAGGTAGATAAAGCACGGCGTTCTGCAATTTTCAACACAAAACCAGAAGGTTCTATCTTATGCAGTTCCATAGTTACAGGCGCTCAAAGTTTGGCTTTTTTCCCCAAAAATGACCAAAAATTTGCCGAGTTTTTTTGCCTCTAGTTTTGGCCCAAAATTCATAAAACAAGTTTTAATCGAATTTCCGGCATCCCTGAAACCCCAAATCTCCAATTATGTCCAAAAAATTCAAATCAAAAATTTTATTTGAAAAGTCGATTTTTTCCGTTTTTTCAAATTTTCCTGACCAAAATGATAAAAATTCAGCCATTTTGGGCCAAGTTTGACCGATTTTACCATTTTTTCAAACGCCGATTGCCGGCAAACCAAAAATAGGAGAATGTTGTCCTTTTGCAGGTAGATAAAGCACGTCGTTCTGCAATTTTCAACACAAACCAGAAGGTTCAATCTTATGCAGTTCCATAGTTACAGGCGCTCACAGTTTGGCTGTTTTCCCCAAAAATGACCAAAATTTGTCGAGTTTTTTGCCTCTAGTTTTGGCACAAAATTCATAAAACAAGTTTTAATCGAATTTCCGGCATCCCTGAAACCCCCAAAACCGTAAGTCGGAGAGAGTTGCCCTTTGCAAGGTGGATAGAGGACGGGATTTATGTCATGTAGTTCCTGAGTTACAGGCACTCAAAGTTTGTGTTTTTTCCAGTAAAATCCGAAAATTTTCAAAGTTTTTGGCCTCTAGTTTTTCCTCAAATTCAGAAAACAAGTTTTAATCGAAATTCTGACATCTCTCGAACTTCAAAACTTTGATTCCGCCAAAAAAAGCAAAAACTAAATTTTATTTGAAAAAGTCGATTTTAAAATTTCTTTATAAGATTTTTGACCAAGTTTTGGCGTTTTTACCACTTTTTCAAACACCGATTGCCGGTGAACCATAAATAGGAAAATGTTGTCCTTTTGCAGGTAAATAACGCACGTCTTTCTGCAATTTGAAAACAAACTAGAAGGTTATATCTAATGCAGTTCCATAGTTACAGGCGCTAGAAAGTTTGGCTTTTTTTTCCGAAAATGACAAAAATTTGTCGAGTTTTTTGCCTCTAGTTTTGCCCCAAAATTCATAAAACAAGTTTTAATTGAATTTCTGGCATCCCTGAAACCCAAAAACTTCAATTATGTCCAAAAAATCCAAATCAAAAATTTTATTTGAAAAAGTCGATTTTTTTCGATTTTGTTAGCTTATCTAATCCATAATAATTCTCACATCTCTCTCCTGGAAATTTAAGCCTTCAAATCCCTGTGTATCCATAAGTATTAGCGTTTGAAAGTCAAAAGTACCACTCGCCGTTTAGTAAGACTATGCCTTACATGAAAAATAATGTTTATGTACGGTGTAGTTGAGGGATTGTGCAAGTTTTGAGGATTTCTTTAGTAATGTATAAGGTTATTTGCATATATTCAAAGTATAAGATAAGAAGTCCAAAACAGTACTGTTTGCAGTTATATTAAAAATCTATTCAAATCTATTCAAATATATTCATATTCATTAGAATCGAAAATGCTGAACGATCTCTTTTAAAACGTTTGACTTAAAAATCTCGACGGTCAGTTTTAACCGCTAAAAATATTTTAAAATATTTAATTACGTTTTTAAGTTTGGATTCTGTTAGAAAACTACTGTACGGATTTGGAAATTAAAAGCCTTATTGTAGAGAAATATGTTCCTCGTGTATATGCAAGGTTTCAGGTAGACCAAGTTTTAGTATTTCGCTTTATAATAGCTTTATATTTCTACCTGAAACCTCTAGATTTTAATGTATAGTTTTTACAAATGTAAGCACAAACAATTTCGATCTAGAAAAAAAAAACTGAAAGAAAGTGACAAAATAGTTTGATCTTAAGATATCTTAATGATAATCCTAGCAAGACTTGACTAACGTGAAAAGTAAAATACATCATTTTAGTATGTCATATATAGTGCAAAAGAGACAAACTCGAGTTTGGAATCACAAGACAATTCGAGTTCATTAGAACCAAACACACCACCTGGTTTTCGAAAGTATCGTAAGATATGTCTTAAGATGTATCTTAGGACACATTTTATGACTATCTTATGACCATCTTACGATATGTAATATGGTGTAAATACGATGGTCATAACTAAGATGATCTTAAGACTGTCATAAGTAAAGATAGTTGTAGGCCTATTAATTTTAATAATGATTAAAAAGGGATAACATTTAATATAAAAATGTAACAATTAAAAAAAATATAATTTGAAATATATCAGCACTGCAC
The DNA here is from genome assembly GCA_029955415.1 of Lottia scabra. Taxonomy (NCBI): domain Eukaryota; kingdom Metazoa; phylum Mollusca; class Gastropoda; family Lottiidae; genus Lottia; species Lottia scabra. The sequence continues at coordinate 32,090 of JARJEI010000131.1, read as the reverse complement.
TGATGAGGCCCAGAAGGCCGAAACAGTACTGTTTGCAGTTTAATTTTTTAAATATATTAACGTTAAATTTTATATAAAAGGAATTTAAAATCGTAGTGGATCATTAATTGTTTGAATTTAGTTTATTTATTTATAATTTTATGCGAATGTGTGTACCGTCAATGGCACCGACTACACTTAAAAAGTTTATATTTTATTAAAAACCTCTCTCAATGTGCTAAATCCCAGCTAGGTCAGTTAACATCGGAATGTAGATAATATATATTACAAACCCCCTTTGAACAAGCAGTTACAACACGTGTCATTTGAGATACACTTGGTCTGGATATGTTATGAACATCAGCATTGACCATCTGAAAGTACTTGTGGCATAAATCATGACTTGGAATAAAATACAAGATCTTGGCCTTGCTAGGTCCGTTTGGAACATTCTACATAAACCTAGTATTAATGGGCGTGAAAGTTTATATATTTATATACTATTTGTTCGTCATCCATATAATTTAGTGGATTATTTCTGCCTCGAAATACTTTGTTTCGGCGTACGTATTCAGCTCGTTGTCGAATGTGAATGTAAAAAGTAGCCATATTCTGTTCCTAACGTGATATCAAAGCTTTACGTTGAATATAAAACCATCAAAACTTTTGTGATGATCTTAAGTCATGCCGCGAGGTGTCTTAAGATTATGATAAAAGTTATAATATATCGCAACTTAAGACACTTTCGAAAACATATCGTACGACTATGACCTGTCATAAGACCATCGTAAGACACGTCTTAGTCATAAGATACTTTCGAAAACCAGGCCCAAGATATGTCTTAAGATATATCTTAGGTAGGGCTGCAACGATACGCAGGGTCACGATACGATACAGAATCGCGATAAAAGCTTACGATTCGATAGTATCACGATACGTCATGAAAAAGTTAAACCAAAAAATTGTTCTATATAATATGCTCAAATTCAATAGAAAAAATCTAGAAATAATGTAAATATATAATTTGACAAATAACGATAACACAAACATAATATATTGAACACAAATTCCGTGTTTCATAAACCGAATTTTCCTTTAGACAGGATGTTTCGATGAGCACTGTATGATATTTTATTCATAAGAAAAGGATTGCTTACGCCCATAAAACCTGCTTTCCCATGATATCACATCTGTTGTAAAAAAATAAACGTGATACAGATTCAGTAATTGCCTTAGGATCAATCAATCCTATCCTATGGCACTTGTTCTGTGTTGATATTTCCATTTTTTTACGTATCAGCCGTCCTAAAAATGCATTTCTATCCTTTCTACACTCCATCTTATTTATAAGGCTACTTATGCTTGATTGTATCTGTCTTTTTCCTGGCGGAATGGTTTGAGGATTTGAGGTTGGGTGGTGTATATAGTTGAATGTAGTCATCAAATTTATCGTAGGCCTGATCACAAATTTTCTACTATGCTTATCGTGCAGATAAAAGTGCATTATCATACACAATTAGGTTTGACTTCATGTATCGTGATACGCAACAATAAAAAACCGAATATCGAAATTTGAAAATTAATCGTGATGCATCGATGTATCGGTGAATCGTTGCAGCCCTAGGACACATTTTATGACTATCTTATGACCATCTTATGATATGTAATATGGTGTAAATCAAAGCTGTCTTACGATGGTCATAACTAAGATGATCTTAAGACTGTCATAAGTGAAAATGTTTGTATTAATTTTAAATAATTAAAAAGGGTAACATTTAATATAAAAATATAACAATTGAAAATAATATTTTTGTTATTTATTATATTAACACATGTACACGTAGAAGGGAATATATAAAATGAATTTAAAATCGTAGTGGATTATCTGTTTGAATTCAGTTTGATTATTTATAATTTTATGCGAATATGTGTATGGTAATTGGCACCGACTATACTAAAAAAAAAAAGGTAATTATTTTCATAGTAAAAAACAAATTCCAGCCTGGTCAGCTGGCATCTTAATATATATATATTACAAACCCCCTTTAAACATGCAGTTGCAATACGTATTATTTTAAATACACTTGATCTGGATAGGTTATGAATATCAGCATTGGCTATCTGTAAGTACCAGTGCCTGAGTGCAACCATGACTTGGAAATATACTGGAAAAGGTCGAGATGTTGCGGTTGGCCTTGCTGGGTCTGTTTGGAACATTCTACGTAAATCTAGTATCAATAAACGTGAAAGTCTATATTAACATACTATTCGTTCATCATACCTAATCTAGTGGGTTATTTTTGCCTCGAAATACTTTGTCTCGTGCACGTTTTCAGCTCGTTGTCGAATATGCATGTGAAAAGTAGTCATATTCTTTTCTGAACGTTATATCGAAGTTTTACGCTAATCAAAAGACCATCATAACTTTTGTGATGATCTTAAGTCATGTCGCGAGGTGTCTTAAGATTATGACAAAAGTTATGATATATCGTAACTTAAGACACTTTCGAAAACATATCTTACGACTATGACCTGTCATAAGACCATCGTAAGACATATCTTAGTCATAAGATACTTTCGAAAATCAGGCCCCTGGACTCAAGATTATGTTCTAAAGAGAAAGTCGTAAGTAGAAGGAAATAGTGGTTAAAGGTAAATAACTCTGATAAATCAATATGTTTAATAATTGTGTTCTGTTAACATCATTCGGAATTTTTCGAAAACTTTCGTAAGGACCTCTGCCTTTAATATTTTACAAGCTTTCCAATCCTATTGCGGAATATATCAGTTATCCCGATTACATCATTTGGGTTTTCTCGGAAATTTTCGCAAGAACCTCTGACCTGAACGTTTTGTCGAGCTTTCCAATCCAATTGCGGAAAATATCAGTTATCCCGATTACATCATTCGGGTTTTCTCGGAAATTTTTGCAAGAACCTCTGACCTGAACGTTTTGTGGAGTTTTCCAATCCAATTCCGGAAAATAGCAGTAATCCCGATTACATCATTCGGGATTTTTCGAAAATCTTCGCAATGACCTCTGTCGTGAACATTTGGATGAGCTTTCCAATACGATTGCGGAAAATAGCAGTAATCCCGATTACATCATTCGGGATTTTTCGGAAATTTTCGCAAGGACCTCTGTCGTAAATGTTTGGATGAGCTTTCCAATCCCATTGCGGAAAATATCAGTAATAGTATTACTAATACCGATTACACCAATCGGGATTTTGCGCGAAATTTCGTCTTTTGTACATTCACCTCTGAATTGAATTTTGATGTACATGTACTTAATTGGAGTTATTTACCTTTAACAAATAAATTGTATTATCTGTGTACATCTGTAGTTAGTTGACTGATTTGTTATCAAATTTAAAACATTTTTTTTTTACTTTTGGAAATAATTTGCGACTGTAATTCTAAACTGAAGGGTAGGGCTAGACATCCATTACCAAGTGCTAGTTTTTAATTATTTATTTTTTTTGTTCATCACTTTCAAGTCATAATTCTTGGGATCATAAACGAGTAAAAGTAAGAGTTTATATTCATTTATAGGCAACCTATCTTACAATCCAATTATACACCGATCTCATCCAAAGGAACCACCCAAGAAGCGACTACTTTCCTTTCAGTTCAATCAATGTGTCCCGCTAACCTCAGTACACTTTTTTCTTAAAAAGAGAATCCCATGAGAATCCCATGTGGCCCTGAGTCATACTTGCGCCAGCTGAAAAAAAAAAACTGACTGAACAGGAACTGAAAAGGCAACAGGATGCCAAGGTCGTCAAGGCAGATCCCTATTATTGTTAAGAGTAGTACTACAAACGATATGTCTTTCACTGGTTTGGTATACGTTGAGAATAGTAAGCATTCCTGAGTGGGCGTGTAATGACTTTAACACGCGTATTGGGAATTTTCTCTGTATTGCCTGGATTACAATTATTGAATTTCGGGGAAGGGAGGGTTTGAATCTCCCAAATGTACAGGCCTAGGATGGAACAAATACTTTATTGAGAAAATGGGATTAATGGTCTGGATTCAGGCTTTTCTTCTTTTCTGATCTGCAAGTAGGAAAAATAAGAACTCGCCCGTCGGGCGAGTGGTATAGTATCTGCTAATTAATGATTGGTTTTAGTTTGCTATGAACCAGATTGTCATTAAAGTTCTGATTTTTCGAGTAGGCAACTATCATTTTCTGCTTATAAACATTGGGAAATGTCTCTTGAAGACTCTTGTAGTGGGCCTGAACTATCTTGCTTGTCGATTACTGGTTGTATTAAATGGGACAACAAAGGGTGCTATCCCTGCATAATGATGAATATTGAGACCTATAGGTCTTGCTGTATTCAATGTCTCAATCCAGTAGGCTTCTCAAGATTGTCGGAATTTGGTGGTTTCATCTTCCGGTAAATCAATTTCTATACGTTCAATTGGGGTTAGGGTGAGATCGTTTATTGAATGGTCATCGAGGTTGAAATGATTAGAAACGGGCTTGTCTTCCTTAAATCTATGAGCATTGAAATGAGTGCGTAAATTATTCTTAGTTTCCCCCCCCCCCCCACACTTTTGATGACCTTGTCGGTAAAACGCGGTATCGGTCGGTAAAATGCCGAGAGAGTTAAAACCTTGTTATCGGTAAAATGTTGATATCCATTAAAGGTGATTTTTTACTGAACTTGTCGGTTAAACGAGGAATAGGTCGATAAAAACGGTAATGGCTGGACCTATCGGTAAAACCGATTGGTTAACCGAGAGAGTTAAAACCTTGTTATCGGTAAAATGTTGTTATCCATTAAAGGTAATTTTTTTTATTGAACTTGTCGGTTAAACGAGGAAAAGGTCGATAAAAACGGTAATGGCTGGATCTGTCGGTAAAACCAATTGGTTAACCGAGAGAGTTAAAACCTTGTTATCGGTAAAATGTTGATGTCCATTAAAGGTGATTTTTACTGAACTTGTCGGTTAAACGAGGAATAGGTCAATACAAACTGTAATGGCTGGAGCCGTTGGTAAAACTGAAAGGTTTTTTTTTAGTGAATAAATATACATGTATATATTTTATTAGGGCTTAATCCCTCCAAACTGCTTGCAGTTTGTAAAGGCGCCAGATGCAAGGAAATTAGCTCTTATTTTCAAAATTTTCCAAATAAATCCTACTCAAGAGTCAAGCGTTGTCAACGCGACCAGGAAAGGCCTCAGATGCAAGGAATTTAATTCTATTTTTCAACATTTTCATAGGGTTCAGTCCGTCCAAATCGCTTGTTGTTCGGAAAGGCCTGACTGCAAGGAAATCAAATCAAATTTTAAAATACAATGCCCCAAACCGTATTCACTAGGTGTGCGAATTCTGTTCTGCAAGGAACTCTGACCTAATTTTCAAAGTTCAATACCTCCAAACCCTCTTCAAATGGGAAGTCGTTCTCTAAGAGAATTCTGTTCGGAAAATCATCAGATGCAAGGAAGTGTACCTTTATTTTCAAAATTTTCTAGTGATACAATGCCCCAATTCTGTGCGGAATGGCATCAGATGCAAGGAACCCGGACCTAATTTTCAAAATGTTCTTGGAGTAGACCTACAATCCTCCAAATCCTCTTCAAATGTGAGGTCGTTCTCTAAGAGAATTTTGTTCCGATAGGCACCAGATGCAAGGAAATCAACGTTATTTTCGGTGCAATGCCCCCAAACCCCTTCAAATCTAAGCACGCTTTGGCTTTGGCTTTGATTTTCCCAAATGTCAAGTCTTAGGATGGAACAAATACTTTATTGAGAAATTGGGATAAAGGGTCTTGATGGTAACTTTTCTTTTGTTCTGATCTGAAATTAGAAAAAAAATAAAGATATTGAATATATGTAAACATATGTAAATAAAGTACTAGAACAGCTCGAAAATCACATAATCCCTTCATATAGGCTTCAAAATAAACATAACTTCCAAGTTCCAATGTGTTTCTATATAGGGCATAGTCTCACGAAAATTCTAGCCATGTTATTTTACTTTCGACGTTGATTTTTATGCCAACACAATGATTTGAATGTTTAGATTTCGATAAGCTAATCTAAAAATTCTCGTTTCTGAGTTTAAGTTATGATTAGTTCCCTGAACGTTCCCCTTTAAATTACAGACAACAACGATGTCTAAATTATCCCCCTTTGACCACATGTATATCCTGCACGTGCCAGTTGATTAAACGGATATCATAGGCGATATGATTTGTATTCTGTGTTAAGAACATTATAAAAACAGGTATACGGTAGACAAAATCAATCTTAAACGTTTATAAGCTAGGATTGTAAAATTCACTCTCTGACAATTTTTGGCTCTTTCGATAACCTTTTTAGTGTCACATTTGCAGTCTGGAACATTCCGCAATACTTTGTGGCCTTGGGCAAATTAGAACATAATACTATTTCTAGAGTGAATAGTCAAGGTCTATTTTTGTTGGGAATTAATGAAAATGGTACCAGAAACGTGTTGTATTATAAGGGTATGCCTTTTGATTTGAAGGCTTAATGGGACAGTCTGAATTTTTTTTAGGTCAAAATGTTTTTTTGCTCAAATTTGTGAAAACACCAAAATCTGTAACTATGTCCCCTTTAATGAATCTGAAAGTTTTAGTCAAAAAAATCCAGCCGTTAATTTTTAAACACTAAAAACGTGCTAACATTTTTAAAAACCTTACGTAAGGTTTTTAAGTGTGTTATGTTTTTTGGACGCTGATAGGAAACTACTGAACAGATTTGAGTAAAATAAACGCCTAATTGTAGAGAAATGTCCCTTTTGTAAATTTATAAGGTTTCAGCTAGAAATATTGAGCTATTTAAAGGGCAAACACCAAAACTAGGTCAAATTTCTTAATTAACAATAAGTACTCCATGTTTGTAATTAACCCTTTTAAACCAAATGGAGTTTGATCAAAAAGATATAGAGATACTATAAGCATAATATGAAAATACTCTCAGGTAGCATTTGTGATTTTTTTGATAATGGAAACTTTTTTCAAAAATGCAGAATGGCCCTTTAAATCTTGATGTTGTGAACATAGTTACAGGCGCTCAAAGTTTGCCTTTTTTCCCAAAAATGACCAAAATTTGCCGCGTTTTTTGCCTCTAGTTTTGGCCCAAAATTCATAAAACAAGTTTTAATCGAATTTCCGGCATCCCTGAAACCCAAAAACTTCAATTATGTCCAAAAAATTCAAATCAAAAATTTTATTTGAAAAAATCGATTTTTTCCGTTTTTCAAATTTTCCTGACCAAAATGATAAAAAATTCAGCGATTTTTGGCCAAGTTTGACTTTTTTTACCATTTTTTCAAACGCCGATTGCCGGCAAACCATAAATAGGAGAATGTTGTCCTTTTTCAGGTAGATAAAGCACGTCGTTCTGCAATTTGCAACACAAACCAGAAGGTTCTATCTTATGAAGTTCCATAGTTACAGGCGCTCAAAGTTTGGCTTTTTTCCCAAAAATGACCAAAATTTGCCGAGTTTTTTGCCTCTAGTTTTGGCCCAAAATTCATAAAACAAGTTTTACTCGAATTTCCGGCATCCCTAAAACCCAAAAACTTCAATTATGTCCAAAAAATTCAAATCAAAAATTTTATTTGAAAAAGTCAATTTTTTCCGATTTTCAAATTTTCCTGACCAAAATGATAAAAATTCAGCGATTTTTGGCCAAGTTTGACCGTTTTTACCATTTTTTCAAACGCCGATTGCCGGCAAACCATTAATAGGAGAATGTTGTCCTTTTGCAGGTAGATAAAGCACGTCTTTCAGCAATTTTGTTCGGAAATGCATCAGATGCAAGGAACTCTGTCCTAATTTTCAAAATGTTCTTGGGTTAGGCCTACAAAACGAGGTGTGCGTTCTCAACGAGAATTCTGTTCGGTAAGGCATCAGAAGCAATGAACCTATTCAATTGGAAGCTCCTCTCTAAGAAAATTATGTTCGGAATGACATCAGATGCAAGGAAATCAAAACGTATTCAAAAAAAGGGGGGAAGAGGGGAGGGGGTGCGAATTCGTTGTCATTTTGTTTTAAGCCCTCCCCCCTCCCCCCAAGTTTTTATTTTGCTTCCTACGGCCCTGACGTTGATTTTTATGTTAACACAATGGTTTGGAGTGACAGTGACATGTGAACACTGTCACCGATAAGCTTAGCTAAAAATGTTCGTTTCTGAGCCTTAGTTGTGATTTAATCAAATTGACTAATTTAGTCAAACGGGTGTTGAACGTTTCCCCTTTAAATTACAGACAACAACGATGTCTAAATTATCCCCCTTTGACCACATGTATATTCTTATGGAGGTCAATTTACGTCATTAATCAATTCTCTACCGATTTGTCTAATTCACTAATTCAAAGACAAATGTCAAATATCTTAATACCTAATACTTATAATACATACAACATAATGATTGAAATGTTAAAATCAAATGCTTTTATTCACATGTAACTTAACTAATGTCTTTTCAAATAATTCATTTAGCATTTGCATTGTTGATAAACCACCATTATATTTGATAAATAACAGAAGTATATTGTCAATTGTAAAATCTCATTTCTAAATTGAAAAATGTCGGTTGCAAAATGATAAGTGCAACATCTTTCGTGTAAATTAATGTCTTATGTATTATCTCAAATGTTATATTTTTTTATGCAAATTACCAAGGTCACGACCCTATTAAATATTCAGCAGTGTTACGTCATTCTTTTACACAATGAACGCTCCCAAACAAATGTTATCGCTCTGAAAATTGATGAAATGCTGTGCCTCTTCCCTCCCTTCTAAAATATATAAATAAATAAATCCCATGCCTTTTTAAAAAAATTTAATTCCAATAAACCTATAAATCGGAACTTTTCAGAAAAACCATAACACCGACAATTATATTAATAAGAGTTACCTCCCACTCCTATGTCTCGATTAAACTAGCCTATCCGTGCGATGCAAAGAGGAATCCATGCTTTCTGTCCACAGCTCTTCACTATTTACATCGAAATAAATAGGTAAGATCAAAGATCCGAATTTAGCAGATTTATTTGCTAGTCTAATTGTTTACTCACAACTCACTTTACTAGCCAAGGGCAAAGGGTAACGTGCTACAACAAAGGGTAACGTGCTCAAAGGGTAACGTGCTACAACAATCTTGCCTTGGAAATCATTTCACTTTGTGAAATTGTATACTTGTACTTGTAGACTAGGCCTGCTACTGAGCCTCCTACACTACCTAATCTAATGCCCACTAAATTTTTGATTGAAACAAGTCAAGTGCCTGTTCTCACCAACCTGTAAAGGTAATGAAGGTGTTGATATTACCTAGGTTGATTGGGTGGAGTGAATTGTTTTAGAATTTATCTTTAATTTTGATAATTAATGCTAATTTTATTCCAGATCACAGCACTAGCCTAGTGACTAGCCTAAGTTATGGAAGACAATATCACTAAAGCTATTGCTTTACTTCGCCCAACAGCATCCGACCTGCAAAATGGGAGCAGCAATAGTACTACAACCACAACACCAACTACAGCGTCTTCAGTTTCTGAAATTCGAAGACTGTTCTCTCCATATCAAAAAACAAAAAGGGCCTTGCAGCTGTCTAAACGGCGACCTGAAATGAAATGGTCCCACAAATTTTGTTGCTTATCAGATCCAAATCAGGTGAGTCTCTTATAAAGGCATCTGTACAGCCTAGATAAAAAAAACCAGAAAACAGACCAAACTTTACAGAAACTTGTATATGCCCACATAATTTCAGCCCTTGCATAGTTTGGAACTCGCAATTAGAATATGTTAGTGAGGTTTGGGTAGCCCTTCAACTATCATATCTTTCAAACTGTTCAATATTTTTTTCCTATTCTGCCTTGAATAATTCCAATTGGGAATCTTTCAGTATTCATGATACTGGTTTTGATTTTACAGGATTATCTACCCAACAAAGATATGAAGAACAATCTATTTGCTGCAGGATTGGGAGAAAGGCGGCTTGTCATGGATAAATGCAACGATGCTGAAGCCTTTAGTGCAGTACTTTATGGAGCATTCCCAAAACTTATACACGGTGGCGGCTTCGAAATTCTGAAGTCAGCGAACAGATACTGTATGGAAGTTGTTAAACCTTCTAAGGTTGGATATACCTCCGAATATTTAGCCGACAGCTGTAGCCTTGGTCAGAGTATTGTGTTTATTCGTCCCTTGCAACGAGAACTGGATATAGAAAGTGTGGAGGAGGTTGAAGTAAGTTACACTATGTTACTGCCTATCCTAATCAGTCCTTTCCTGTTACATTGCATAGAAAGCAATCATAAACTTCATTAAATATTAATAGTTGAGTTACTGTAGCCTTCATGTAGCATGATGATGCTTTTGATGCATATCGTGAAGAATAAAAACACTATCGAATGTGCACATTTATTTATATCGTATTTTGTAAAATTGTTTTACTATCTTATATAATATTTGATTATTTAGCCTTCAGAAAATTGTCCCAAAGAAGAATGTGTCATTTGTGGTGAGTTAATGCCAGTCATAAACATCAAGGCTCACATTTCTGAATTTCACAAGGTAAGTTAAAATATGAAAATGTCCACATGAAAATGTGAAATGTATAAATGTTATTGCCAATGACAATGATAATGACACCAGTGTCTGATTGAGCACTAATTAGGTAATTTTTGGTGCTGCTCTTCACCATTTTTACTACAGTAAAATCATTTGTAGAAAACACCCCCAGCAAATGGAAATCAAAACATTTTACAGGAAAATCCCTTAAACTCTTTATTTTTTCTTCAAGGGACAAGAAGGCAAAAGGAAAAGAATAGTTGATACACCTATTTGTAAATATACTTGCTTGTCAACTGATGCAGAGGTGTGTTAATTTGTTTCTACTATTTTATTTATTGACAATGCAATAAAATATGATTAAGCATTGATACTGAGAGTAGCTTTTTCTTCAAAATGCATTCACTTTCTATAAGGTATATGTGGAGTTCTTTGCAGATCTTTATTGAAGGAACTTTCTTAGAACATTCTAATGTGATAGTGAATGTATTCCAGCATGCCTTGCTATAATATTATTTTAATTTGAATCCTGCATCTCACATTATTTCCAGAGTTCAAAGATAGGTGATTGCCTTGCTAGTACCAGTAAACAAAAGTAATTTCATATCTATAGAATTGTTAGAATTTTTTAAGTTTGATTATTCAGAAAAGATTTGTTTTAAACAGACATATATAAACAATACTAAACTTAAATTGAATACAAAGAAAATAATTAACATTTGGTTATTTTTGCTTTTCTTTTAAAACAAAAATGCAAATTTAAATCTTTAACCTTTTTTTCTTAAATGATTTGCATGTTTTTTATATTTTTAAGTTTAATGTATAATTTCATAATTCAGATTCCTTAACCGTGTTTTTTTTAACAATTTGCATGCTTTTTAATTTCTCAAATATTCATTATATGGCCTATCAATCAAAGTGAATCTGGTTTTCTGGTTACCATCTCTCTATATATATATACATGTATGTGCTAAAAGGGTGGCAGGTGGGGCTATACATTTGAGTGCATATCATCTTTTCTGTTAAAGAGTATTTTTACATAGAAAATTATGGAGAATTTTATGTGTATATTTCAGGGCTTGTATTCCTCCTGACATGCAAGAGTGCCCCATATGTTTTAACTCTTTTCCAATAGAAGAAATCGAACTACATTCTTCACTTTGTTCAGAAAAACAATCAGACGAACTGAATAGGTTAGTATGGGAATGTTGGCGTACATATTGTCGTCACCCCAGTATGTCTGTTTACATTTTTTATAGGCTATGATTTTTATCTGATTTTGATAATATGTACAGATGAAATCTCGGTCAAGTTCAAATCTGATAAATGAGTTAATGACATGACTTAATGAAAAAACATCAAATTTGTCTTGTCTACAATTAATAAAGGCAACTATTTGTATGTGATCTCGATGAAACTTGCTATGGATGAAAATGATAAAATCTCAGTCAAATAGTATGAATATGATGTTTTTTTAGTTATTGCCCTTGACTGACCAATGTGACCCAGTGGCGTGGTGGCACCAAATTGGCTGGGGGGGGGGGCACAAACCCTTTTTGGCGCTTCAATGGAAACTGCGCTTTTCCTGCAACTCATGGTCCCCACCCACATCCTACATCTACCTACCCTCTAAGGCCTGGGTTTTCAACTTGGGGGACATATCCTAGACTGGGGACATTTGGACATTCTCCAGGATACACAAACTGATCTACAGGTCTTAAAAAAATATGTTATATTTTGTATTATCTTGAAACACCGCCTGCAACGACCACAATTTAAGTTTGTTTTAAAACGAAAAATGCTATGACTATATCATGCTTCAAAATTGTATGTTTTCGAAGACTTGTGCGGACAATTCAGGGGACATGGTCATTTAATTATGCATTTTTGGGGACATTTGAGAAAACCAGTTAAAACCCAGGCCTGAGGTATTCTGTTCAGGTATATATTACCACGCATGAATTCACTGATGCACATGTGAACCGGAAACTGTGTGACTTGTTCCGCATTACAGCGATGACCTGTGTTACTGCTAGCTTTATTGCTGCCGCCTTGTTTAAGGTTTTTTTTAGATGTGAAAGGGCCTTTTCAAGAAAATTTTAAGAATTTACATCCTGAAATGCGATTTCCTGACATTTCCTGAGGAATTGAGGTTTATTTGTGTAGGGACTGCGAGACCAACTCAATAAATTTTTGAGAATTAGACGCCTGAAACGCAAATTTCCTGAAGAATTGAGGTTTATTTGTGAAGGGAATCCGGGACCAACACAAGAAATTTTTGAGAATTAGACGCCTGAAACGCAAATTCCTGACATTTCCTGAAGAATTGAGCCAAAAAAAATGAGAATTAGACGCCTGAAACACACATTCCTGACATTTCCCAGCGAATTTGAAGTTCAAGATTATTGGCCTGATACTCCTACACAAATTTTCTCCCTACAATTTGATTTTTTTCCCAACAAATGTGACCAGTATGCTAATAGAGACTTCAGTTTTCATCTGGTCTTGATGAAATTTGGTCTTGATGAGACAATTGTGATCGGATGAATAGTTTATGAGCTATTGCATAGAAATTTGGCTTGTAGTTACATTTAAGGCAACTGATTTTATATATCTAGTCAAGATGAAAATTAGTATGTAGGCTGGCATATATATCAATATCAAAGCAAATGGTAACAATCTGAAGACAAATGTTGGAGTTATTGCCTTTGACCTAGTAAAAATGTATCCATTTTTGCTTTTGATCAACATCTCAACATCATGAACCCCCATTCAAAAAAACAGCTTGGAATTATTGAAATTTATTATGTCTTAGTTGTGGACACATTATATTTCTAACAATAATTCTTTAATTTCAGTTTTAAAAAAACTTTTGATGATGAACTTGCAGTTTTCACAACCAAAATATGTAATGAAAAGTGGAAACTTTCTGTTGTGAGATCAAATTTTTATGACACAACAGTAGACCAGCTTCAAGAAGCTTCATCAGATGACTGGTATAAACCTATCATGGTAAATTTTATTGGTGAAGAAGGTGTTGATCATGGAGGACTAACTCCGAGAATTTTTTTCTCTCTTGTTTTCATCTTCACCAATATATGAGGATCAGAGCCTTAAATTAGACCCTGTTCTCATTGAGAATAGGATATATGAAATTATGGGGAAAGCAGTTGCAGTTGGTTTATTGAATGGTTACCCAAGACCCAAAAATCTGAATAAATATGTTACCAATTTCATTTTAATAGAAAAAATTCCTCAGTTTAAAAATGTTGAAACTTCTGAGGTTATCAGAAAAGATGCTATCAGTGAGGTGAGGATTTGATTTTGAAAATACATGACAAGCAATAAAATCAATATTTTTTTTACAATCAACCAATTTTTTAGTTTTAATTTTCTGATAATGTATTTATTTATAGATAAACAATGCTACTGATATCTCACTTATCAATGAAGAATATATGGATGTACTGGCTAATACTGGTTTTTCAAAGCAACTTATGTAAAAGTGTACAATGTCCGCCAGTGGGAAATGTCCGGCGGACATTTTGCACTAGTGAAACATGTCCAATGGACATTTTTAACTAGTGATTAATGTCCATAACTAAATAAAGGACAGTTCTATCTAGTGTATTATGTCCAACCCGGACATAAATACCCCCGGACATTATTTTCGCTTACACTTACAATGATAAATAAAGATGAAGCTATAACAGCTGTAAAGGGTCATTATTTACTATTTCGAATCATGACCCCACTGTTACAGTTCATTGAGGGTAGGTTATTATTGGAGGTACATTAAGGCAAGGCAAGGCCAAAAAACCTGGCTTGGACTTTATTGGTGTGCACAAAGACCGTTATAATTTTTTGCCAGTAAGTTTACAGGTTTATTACTTGGAAATTTAAATCATGGATATTGTTCACTTGTATCTTTTGTAAGGGAGATGGATGTTGTCACCTGCTGATTATCATTCTTAAAGAAATATTCTTCTTTCAGGATTGAAATTTCAGAATGTTCTTGATTTGCTAAGGAAGTACCCTGTAGATGGTAAACAAGTATTAAATGTCAGAGATTATAATGGTGCTGAAAAAATTGAACAGTTTTATATGCCATCGTATTCTAAAGATGATGTAGAAAAATCTGTTGAAGAAATGATTGTATATAACTTTAAGAAATTTCTAAAAAGAGTAGAATGTAAGTCATAAACTATTGATCTGTTTTCTTACTTGGATGATACATTGCTCGTTCATTTAAGTTCAGGTGTTCAATCCCTGTGCACATGACAAATTCAATTAACCACAATATTTTTACATTGTAGGTGGTAGAGTTAATACAGTTTGAGTTGATCGCATTACAAATACAGAGACAGAAGTAACCTTGAACTCTGGACATGTACTTCAAGCCATTTTTGTAGAGAAATGTCCCTCTTGTGTATGTAAAAGGTTTCAGCTAGGAATATTGAGCCATTTAAAGGGCAAACACCAAAACTAGGTCAAATTGCTTAATTAACAATAAGTACTCCCTGTTTGTAATTAACCCTTTAAAACCCAATTCAGTTTGATCAAGAAGGTATAGAGATACAATAAGCATACTTTAAAAATACTCTCAGGTAGCATTTGCGATTTTTTTTACATTGGAAACTTTTTTCAAAAAAGCAGAATGGCCCTTTAAGACAGCCTCATAACTGTCTTAGATATTTAAGCAAAAAAACTTAAGTCATGACTTCAGTTTTTTTCTCGATCTCAAATTTAAGCAAAAATCTGAACTTAAGTCCAAAATTTAAGTTTAAGCCGAAATTCAGACTTAATTTTTTTTCTTGATCCCGGGCCCAGAGCCTTAAATTAGACCCTGTTCTCATTGAGAATAGGATATATGAAATTATGGGGAAAGCCGTTGCAGTTGGTTTATTGAATGGTTACCCAGGACCCAAAAATCTGAATAAATATGTTACCAATTTCATTTTAACAGAAAAAATTCCTCAGTTTAAAAATGTTGAAACTTCTGAGGTTATCAGAAAAGATGCTATCAGTCTGATTAATGAGGTGAGGATTTGATTTTGAAAATACATGACAAGCAATAAAATCAATATTTTTTTTACAATCAACCAATTTTTTAGTTTTAATTTTCTGATAATGTATTTATTTATAGATAAACAATGCTACTGATATCTCACTTATCAATGAAGAATATATGGATGTACTGGCTAATACTGGTTTTTCAAAGCAACTTACAATGATAAATAAAGATGAAGCTATAACAGCTGTAAAGGGTCATTATTTACTATTTCGAATCATGACCCCACTGTTACAGTTCATTGAGGGTAGGTTATTATTGGAGGTACATTAAGGCAAGGCAAGGCCAAAAAACCTGGCTTGGACTTTATTTGTGTGCACAAAGACGGTTATAATTTTTTGCCAGTAAGTTTACAGGTTTATTACATGGAGATTTAAATCATGGATATTGTTCACTTGTATCTTTTGTAAGGGAGATGGATGTTGTCACCTGCTGATTATCATTCTAAAGAAATATTCTTCTTTCAGGATTGAAATTTCAGAATGTTCTTGATTTGCTAAGGAAGAACCCTGTAGATGGTAAACAAGTATTAAATGTCAGAGATTATAATAGTGCTGAAGAAATTGAACAGTTTTATATGCCATCGTATTCTAAAGATGATGTAGAAAAATCTGTTGAAGAAATGATTGTATATAACTTTAAGAAATTTCTAAAAAGAGTAGAATGTAAGTCATAAACTATTGATCTGTTTTCTTACTTGGATGATACATTGCTCGTTCATTTAAGTTCAGGTGTTCAATCCCTGTGCACATGACAAATTCAATTAACCACAATATTTTTACATTGTAGGTGGTAGAGTTAATACAGTTTGGTTTGATCCCATTACAAATACAGAGACAGAAGTAACCTTGAACTCTGGACATGTACTTCAAGCCATCATTGGTAGTTCATTTTTACCTCGTAATGGAATTCTTCTTTTTGATCACAAATCAAAAAATTTGTCATGTGTAAACACATGTGCCCCTTCCGTTACATTTTGTGATGTGCAAACTATACAAACATATGATAAGTTCTATGAGCACTTTCTGAACATTATTGTTTGTAGTTATGGTTTTGGTATGGTGTAATGTGTAAAGTTTTTTCCCATAAGAATATCAGTTATGGTTTTTGTTAATTAGTATTTCACATAACTACTACAAGAACTCATTTACTTTTTATTATCAAAGATACAAATTTGAGTATTATAACAGTCAGGTTGTTACTGTTTTTAGTTGTTGTATTTAATGTTGTTTAATAAATTACGTAACTACAACTTTGCTTCATCAGGGGGTAGCAGATGGATCAGGGGAGATAACTGGTTAGATGGTTCTTGATTGACACAGGTTTTGGAATGATAATAAATATTAACTCTGTTTATGAAATGAAAGATAGTTTACAAATATAATATATAAAGAAGATAAATCATACAAAAGAGGTAATAATGAAAATATGCAAATAGTAAACAATATTATATTGTGTGCTGAAATACCAAATAAGTTTATGAAGTGAAAGGTAAAGACTGATGGATGGGTCTAGCTTATATAGGACCCTTATATAGCAACCCTTAGTGATAATCAGCTTCCTAATAACTTCATATAACTTACGGTAATCCAGGAGATTCAATACAATCGAACAATAACATACTAATTACAAATAGATACATTATATAAGACGGTTAATACTAGGTAACTAATTATTTTACATTGTAATTTGCACACTATTATAGTATGTTTTAAAAACAATTTTTGTTACTTTAAGAGTTTGAGGGAGCTGTGGTGGCCTTATGCTAACCTTGCTAACTAACATTGGGTCAAGAATTTGAGATAAAATACTGTGACTTTCAACCTGAGTTCACCTTGTCAGTAATGCGGATTGGAAGAGCTGACAAGGAAAAAGTGTCTTGTCATTTGTGTGCTGCTGCCTAGACGGTTGGAAAACGATAGTAAGGGTGAGCAAATGCCTCTGTCCTCGCAAAGTTTCCTTGGTTGTACTCTGCTTAGCCTTGTCCATTAATCAAGCATGATACAGATATTCATGGGTATTTCATGATGAAGTTGAATTAGAAATAGGTTTATTATTTATAAGTTTAATTGCAGAAAATGGCCTTTAAACTCATCAACAATAAACCAATTCCTAATTCAACTTCATCATGAAATACCCATTAATACCCTCTAAAATTATAATGAATTTCAATCTAAAATCTTTAAAAGAGTTGAAGAACATGACAATTTTTTTGACGATTTCACTTAAATGAACTGCAATTAAGCTTACAAATTGTAACTATTGTTTATAAAATCACGGGCTGTAATAAAAAGATCACATCCATGACAATTTGAAATCTGCAAAGGATTAACCAAATCTTTAAGTTCTACAGTTTTTTCTTGACTTAAACATGAAACTGTTTCTTGGAGATGAATACCAGGAAATTCTTCTGCTAATAGTCCTTCTTGACAAGTACCGTAACTAACCATATCCTCCTGGAAATAAATGGTCATATTTTGTAGAAATAAGTAATTTTTATACGCCCACATGAAATGTGGAGCGTATATTGTCGTCACCCATGTCCGTCGGTCCGTCCGTCGGTCCGTCCGTCGGTCTGTCGGTCCGTCCGTCGGTCCGTCCGTCGGTCCGTCCACAATTGCTCGTAAACACTCTACAGGTCACAATTCTTGACAGATTTTGACGAAACTTTCTGGTAATGTTTATTATCGCCCAAGGATGAACCCTATTGAAAATCGGCAAAATCGGAAAATATTTACTATGAATTATTGCCCTTGTTCTTTAATACGCGTTCGATTTTTGGCTCGTAAACACTCTACAGGTCACAATTCTTGACGGATTTTGACGACACTTTCTGGTAATGTTTATTATTGCCCAAGGATGAACCCTATTGAAAATCAGCAAAATCGAAAAATATTTACTATGAATTATTGCCCTTGTTCTTAAAAACGCGTTCGATTTTTTTCTTGTAAACACTCTACAGGTCACAATTCTTGAAGGATTTTGATGAAACTTGCTGGTAATGTTTATTACCACTCAAGGAGGAACCCTATTGAAAATCAGCAAAATCGAAAAATATTAACTATGAATTATGGCCCTTGTTCTTAAAAACGTGTTCGATTTTTGGCTCGTAAACACTATACAGGTCGCAATTCTTAATGGATTTTGACAAAACTTACTGATAATGTTTATTACAACCCAAGTATGAACCCTATTGAAAATGAGCAAAATTGTAAAATATTTACTATGAATTATTTCCCTTGTTCTTAAAAGACCCGTTTGATTTTTGGCTCGTAAACACTCTACTGGTCACAATTCTTAATGGATTTTGACGAAACTTACTGATAATGTTAATTACCAACCAAGGATGAACCCTAATGAAAATCAGCAAAATTGAAAAATATTTACTATGAATTATTGCCCTTGTTCTTAAAAACGTGTTTGATTTTTGGCTTGTAAACACTATACAGGTCAGAAGTCGTAACGGATTTTGATGAAACTTACTGATAATGTTTATTACCACCCAAGGATAAACTCTTATGAAAATCGAAAAATATTTAATATGAATTATTGCCCTTGTTCTTGAAAACATGTTCAATTTTTAGCTCTTAAACACTATAGGAGGCACAATACTGGGCAGATTTTGAAGAAACTTGATGTGAATGTTCTTAATCACTTTTCTTGTAACTGTCAAATATATTTGTTTAAAGTCAAAGCTGCCAGTGGGCGTATATTACCTTGCCTGGCAAGCTATCTTTATAAATACCAACAGACACTTACAAAGGCAATAAACTTACAAACAGCACACCTAAAGATGCCTTCCCTTGTTTCATAGATGAAAATGCTAATTCTTACATAAATAGAAAGTAGAGGTGTTCTAATGACTTGGAAAAATAGTAGTTTGTCTCACAGAGAAGAGAGAAGTTCAGAACATGTATATATTTTATCAGACGGGTAGCCCTAGCAAAGAACAAATGATAAATTATGTAATGTTTTGTGAAAACGCAAAAATCTGAATTAGATATATTCATTTAAAAGTTTACCTGAGGTAAATCTATATTCTAAATCTATAAGTTTATTGTCCTCTAATCCACAACTGCTTTGGTGTCAGGTTACCTGCTGTCCTTATCTGTCTATTGCCAAATGCTTCTCGAAAATCGTTTAAATGTTTTTGGATTCTTGGTATGAAAACGTAATGCAAAGCTTCAATATGAAATTCATCTGTTGGATTTAAAATTCCCTGGTTTTCCATAAAGCAAAATAGCTGATAAAACATTCCTATACAGCCTTCCCAAAGGTCTCTCCAAAAACGTTCAATTCTACAAATAAGAAATAAACAATCAATACATAACTTTCTAACACTACTTGATATAATGATCCATCAAAACTATTCTTCATTTACAACTGGCTTTTCAGATGTTTTTCAACCAATTTGGATGTCATCAAGGGCACTACTTGAACACTGACTATCATATTACAAAAATAAGTTGTCTAAACACAAATAAAGGTGCAACAAACATCTGATGAGATGAAATGGTGTGTTGTGGTTTTCGATGAGCCAAATGGTATTTAGTACATGTATTTAGAGAAATAAATACTTACCTCTGATTATGGACACTCCTGCCACAAATATGGCTGCCACGATTTATCCCTCTTGCATCCAACATGAACTGTGCTACACCAACGTTCTCCCCACCTTTGTCAGAGCGGACACGTTGTGGTATTCCATATTCTTCCACAGCATGACGAAAATTTTTTAATACCGTGTCAGATTTGTTATTATTGCTAATATTAAGAAAAACTGGCAACCTTGAGTAACCATCTATACCTCCATGTATTACTAGCTTCCAACTGAAATCGAAAGACATTATAGAATAATCTTAAAAAGGCCTACATTGTGCTACAAGCTTCCACAGGCATTAACAATACCGGTACCAAGATTTTAATTTGCAAATTCAGTGATCTGCTCTACTCAATCAAATTTTCTAAATAAAATGGAACAGTTATAGATGACTAGTATCTTACCTTATCAATTACATTCCTCCAAATCTACATTTCTCATTGCAGCTCTCACTCTATTCAGTTGTACATAGTCCCCTTTACTTTTTAAATGTCCAAGCACACTGCGATAACCTATGTTGGGGTGATTTATCAAAATATCTGACACTTTCTGCACCAAATCTTCATCTGATATCAGACTGTACTTATCTCTAATTTTTAAGTTATATTCTGACAATCTTCTCTGAATAGTACTTAAGCTAACATTATAAAAGTCTGCCATTTCCTGAGTTGAAAAATTACAAGAAATAAAGAAATTGAGTTGTTCTGGAAGAATAAATATCTTAGGTGCGCCAACAGTTCCAGTAGACCTTTCTGTTTGGAATGATTCACTTGATGTACACTGCACTGCAATTGAACGGTCAATGTAATCCATACATTGCCCAAGTTATGTACAACAATTACTAAGATTTAAATTTAGTTCCTCACTTAATAATTCAAGATCAATTGTCATCAAAATATTACAGACCGATTCGAGTTGATGTTTTGAATCATGTAACGATTGACCGGATTCTAAGCTGCCTGCAACTCTACATATCCTTTGACTTATTTCATACAAAATATCGTCAGCAGACATTTTTTAATATTGTTCCGTACTACGCTTTACTTGCGTTCGGGTGAACCCCTGAGTTATCCGACGGGTTTTCCCACTGTTATTATTATTATTATTATCATTATTATTATTAGATATCAATGGGTTTCCCGGGAAAGCCTCTAACCGTTCAGGTGATTTGCCAAAGTTTCCCTTTTCAGTTTCATGTTTGGTGGTATTCTTTATAATATTCCAATATTTCCTAAATTTTTTCCTTCTCTTAGTTAGGCTTCCCAGTGTATTTCGCCCGAACGCAAGTTGGGAGCGTTCATTGTGTAAAAGAATGACGTAACTATGGAGGTCAATTTACGTCATTAATCAATTCTCTACCGATTTGTCTAATTCACTAATTCAAAGAGAAATGTCAAATATCATAGGAGTAACAGCTAGGATTGACCCCTCCAGTTACCCACTCATTCATTTCCTTGACAACACATCCCCCCCACCCCCCCGTCCCCACCTTACACCTCCACCTAGAAACAAAAATATATATATAAAAATTTGTGCCACTTATATTCTACGTCACTGTCAAGCATCTGGACGCCGCGCAGCACACTTTTGGGTGTCTAGATGCGCGATTTTGGCGTCCGGAGGCAATCGCCCCCCCCCCCCCCCCTCGAGCCGCCACTGCCCGAACGCAAGTAAAGCATAGTACGGAACAATATTAACAAATGTCTGCTGACGATATTTTGTATGAAATAAGTCAAAGGATAATGTAGAGTTGCAGGCAGCTTAGAATCCGGTCAATAAATTACAAGAAATAAAGAAATTGAGTTGTTCTGGAAGAATAAATATCTTAGGTGCGCCAACAGTTCCAGTAGACCTTTCTGTTTGGAATGATTCACTTGATGTACACTGCACTGCAATTGAACGGTCAATGTAATCCATACATTGCCCAAGTTCTGTACAACAATTACTAAGATTTAAATTTAGTTCCTCACTTAATTCAAGATCAATTGTCATCAAAATATTACAGACCGATTCGAGTTGATGTTTTGAATCATGTAACGATTGAGCAGATACTAAGCTGCCTGCAACTCTACATATCCTCTTAGTTAGGCTTCCCAGTGTGTTTCGCCCGAACGCAAGTTGGGAGCGTTCATTGTGTAAAATAATGACGTAACACTGCTGAATATTTAATAGGGTCGTGACCTTGGTAATTTGCATAAAAGATATTACATTTGAGATAATACATAAGACATTTTACACGAAAGATGTTGCACTTATCATTTTGCAACCGACATTTTTCAATTTAGAAATGAGATTTTACAATTGACAATATACTTCTGTTATTTATCAAATATACTGGTGGTTTATCAACAAAGTTTTTTGTCAAATGCTAAATGAATTATTTGAAAAGACATTAGTTAAGTTACATGTGAATAAAAGCATTTGATTTTAACATTTCAATCATTATGTTGTATGTATTATAAGTATTTGCTATTGAGATATTTGACTTTTGTCTTTGAATTAGTGAATTAGACAAATCGGTAGAGAATTGATTAATGGCGTAAATTGACCTCCATAATCCTATCTGTAACTAATGTACTTAACTTATTAACCATTGTTTGTAAGCATTTACATCTATACTGTTTAACTTTATCATGAACATCTATAACTAGTCTTCATTACCACGAACATCTATAACTAGTCTTCTTTACCATGAACATCCATAACTAGTCTTCTATACCATGAACATCTATAACTAGTCTTCTTTACAATGAACATTTATAACTAGTCTTCTTTACAATGAACAACTAAAACTAATCTTCTATACCATGAACAACTATAACTAGTCTTCTTTACCATGAACAACTAAAACTAGTCTTCTATACCATGAACATCTATAACTAGTCTTCTTTATCATGTACAACTATAACTAGTCTTCTTTCCAACGAACATCTACAACTATAACTAGTCTTCATTACCATGAACATCTATAACCAGTCTTCTTTACAATGAACATCTATAACTAGTCTTCTTTACCATGAATATTTATAACTAGTCTTCTATACCATGAACAACTATAACTAGTCTTCTTTACCATGAAATGAAATGAATAAAATTACATAGAATTGTATGTCCTACTATTGCACCGTTTAGGCTCATCGAACATCATGCACTGTACAATAATGATCATTTTGTTAAGACAACTGCATTAATTCACTATGTTCCGAGATTCATGTATTAATTTTTCAAATCAAACATATTTAGCTAGAGACGCTCTTTTATGTTAGACGCTATTCTCATTTCTCATGCAAATCACTAACATTTGTTGAATTGGGGAGAGCCTGGTTGAATAATTTCGGTATGCTGAACAAGCACTATTTTTGTGAAACTATAGATATTGATCGTAATATGGAATAATAGATAATCAAACGGTTTTGATATAAAAATAGTGGCCCAGATTTGATTAAATTTACTTACCTATCACAAGGAAAAATGTTTGTTCGTCACTTCAATGCACCAAATATCATTCAAAACCAAACATTTATCAAAACTAAACTTCTTGTCCAACTTCCTCCACCAAAGTACATGAAATGTACATGTATATGAAAAAAATAAAGGTTTGAAATTTGTTTTAATGTAAAAAAATGTTTTCTATTCTACAACTGTTGTCCATGGCGTATAAATCTATGTAGTGGGTATTTCATTCATCTATTTTTATCTATTTTATATCTAAAGTGTTCATATTGATAGGTTCGAAACTGCAGATATATACATCGGCCTCTTTGAGCTGATCATTGACAGAGAACACTGGGCTGTAAAATACACTTCAATTGTTATTTTAATGGCTTGCCTTTTTATAAAGCTGTAATTTAAACTGTTCAATAAACATATCTTCAAAACTATAACTAACTGGACCTCGAACATCCGAGAGGACGTCCAATTGTCGCCATCAATATGTAATGAAATTAAACATACGTCATTTTTAACGGTTTAGAATCTTCATAAGGATATCTGGCTTAGAATTGGGAAACTTAATTAAAAAAAATAAAAAAAGAGTTTTCCTATTTTGTATCTGTTAAGAACGCCATACAGTGTGCAATGGTGGAAATTTCGAGAGGGCATTAGCCTTCTTTAATTTTGGTTCCAGCTCTCAAGGCCTTTTGAGTGCACAAAGCAAGTAGCACAAATGGCCTCGATTTGTTGTCTCATCCGAGCGACTAGTTTATTTTTCCAAGAGAGTGACTCGGACTTGCATCACTAACAGTTGAAAACAGGGATGAACAGTTTAAATCTCGATTCATGCGAGTTTGTCTTAAATGAATGAATGAAGCATAATTTTAATGGCTTACCTTCCGAAAAACTAATAAAAAAGAAGGCCAATACACAGGATATCCTTCAAAACTAAATGTCACATAGTTTTCGACATTCATGTCACAGTCAATACAAATAAATAAAATGGAATTTCCAGTTAGTTTGAAAATAAGACTAACGTCTTAAGAATGAATGAATAAAAGAATGAATGAATGCCTGAAATATTTCAAATGGCTTACCTTTAAACTTTATTTCATGAAGTTCAATACACACTATCTTGTTTCAAAACTTAACTTCACGTGTCCTACAACAGCAAGTATTGTGTTATCAACAAACTTGTGGTCAAAGGGGGATAATTATAATTCAGTGTGGTCTGTAGTAGACACCACAAATAACACTTCACAGAGCTATAAGCAGTTAATTTCATAAAGACTTTGGCTTAGTGCCTGTACAACATCGGTTAATACAATGTATAACATTGTTCGTGACATCTTTAACAATTTTTATAAGGTCAATTTACATCATGAAGACAATTATAATATAGGTCACTGGTTCGAAATTTCAGATATGCACATCGACCTCCTTTTAGACTGATCAAACATCCTTGACAACATTCGAAAATGAAAATGAAATGAATGGAGTTTTGCGTCCTGCTTTTCTGCACCTATATAGGCTAATTGAGGACGGGCAAACGCCATGCAGTGTGCAATGGGGGGGGGGGGGGTGGGGGTTTGCCAGGACAGAGGCATTAGCTTGCTCTTTTTTTTCGATTTCTAACTGTCGAGGGATCTTTAACGTGCACAGCCAATAGCAAACTGGACCTCGGTTTATTGTCCCATCCGAATGACATTTCAGCCCCTCCGACCTGCATCACTGACAGGGGGAAATCGGGTTGAACAATCCGAAGGTTTCATCTCGACCCATGTAGTGTGCATTGTGCAACAAAGTATTGTCGCTAGGACACTATAGCCTTCTTAGAATCCTACTGCCAAGACCAACTTGTACAAGGCCGAACGAACAAAGCAACCTGGCAAGGTAACATACGCCCACTTTGATTGTAAGTGCGAGTGTTTGTTTGTTGCCCATTCACATTTGGTTCCTGTAAGGAATTTGTAAGTATACTTTATTGTATTGCATTTTATCTTACGGGTCAACGGACGGACCGACGGACAAAAAAATTAGCCAATCATCACATAAATCAATAGGGATCATCTTCATAATGACATTGACACGCATAATCAAAATCAAAAGAATCTGTAAAGAAAAATAGCCTGTAGAGTGAGCACGAGTTGAACAATATAGGTAATAGAGTAAAACGTCAAGTCAGTGAAAAATTATCCAATAATCATGAAAATCAATAGGGATCTTCTTCACAATGACCTTGACCCATAAAATCAAAATCAAAAGAATCTGTAAAGAATTGAAGCCTGTAGAGTGAGCACGAGATGCACAATATAGCTAATAGAGTAAAACGTCAAGTCAGACACAATATTTCAGTGAAAAATTATCCGATCATCACGAAAATCAATAGGGATCATCTTCATAATGACATTGACACACACAATTAAAATCAAAACAATCTGTAAAGAATTGTAGCCTGTAGAGTGAGCACGAACCAACAGGGTGATTACAATATACGCCCATCTTTCGTGTGGGCGTATAAAAATGGATTTATTTTCTCATCAGCGACTCTGACTTACATACATTATAGTTAAGAACATGGCTGAACAATTATCGAGTCATTCCGGGATTGAACATTAAATCGGTTAAATGAATGAATGAAACAATTTTGAATGGCTTATCTTGTAAAAATCTACTCAAAAATGAAGGCCAATACACAGTAATTCTTTCAAAACTAAAATTCACTTGGTATTCGACATCCATGAAAATAAATGAAATTAAAATATAACAGTTCTTCAAGTGCCCTACAACAACAAGTGTAGTGTTATCAACAATGTTTTTTGTGGTCAAAGGGGGATAGTTACAATTGTGTGTTGTCTGTAGTAAACACCACAAATTTAAACAGAGCTATAAGCAGTTGTCTGAACCCATGTCTGCTTTGCGGTTTCTTGTTTAGAAGGTTTAGATCAGTGGTTCCCAACCTTGCTCAAGCTGTGGCCCAAATTCCCAAAGCTCCCAGAGCCATGCCCCCTATTCTATTTCAAACAAGGGCAAAATAGAGAATATAGCGCAAGGGTTGTTGTCTTGTGCCTCCTCATCATCGTGTGGTCAGATGCATTTGACCACAAGCAACTACACAGCAAAATACAGTTAAATAAAAGTTGAGCTAGAGAGAAAATTATATGCATCCTCATGCCCCATGGCCCCATGCCATCAGAAAATCGCATTTCCGGGAGTCCAATTCTCTTAATTTTCTAAAAGAGATCTCCAGACTTCAGAAAATCGTGTTTCCAGGCTTCCAATTGGCGCTCTCGGCAGCAAAAACGGGTGTGTAAGTTTCAAAATTTTTAGTCCAGAATTCTTTGACCCTAAAAAAAAATCTTGAATCTTAAATTCGCTGGGAAATATCAGGAATTTTAACATCTTTTTCTCGATTTTTCTATGTGTTAGTCACACAGTCCCTTTGCAAGTAAACCTTAACTTCACCAGGAAATGTCAGGAAAGCGCGTTTCAGAAAGTCAAATGATCAAAATTTTCTAGAAGAGATCCCCAGACTTCAGGAAATCGTGTTTCCAGGCTTCCAAAAGGTGTGTAATTCTCAAAATTTTCTTAGTGACATACCTCATACCCTATTCAAAATACCTTAAACCCTAAATTCGCCTGGAATTGGCGTCTAAATCTCATTTATTTTTCAGACAAGAACCCTTTGAACCTATAGAAATTATCTTGAACCTTAAATTCGCTGGACATATCAAGAATTTTCAGGAAATGTCAGGAAATCGCGTTTCAAGGAGTCAAAATCAGCTTTTCTAGAGATCCCCAAATTTCAGAAAATCTCATTTCCAGTCTTGTCTTCCGATTGCACTAATAAATGTAGAAATAACTCTACAGAGGGCACTGTAATGGAATAACATTGCATTGAAATAACACAAAATTTTCCATAAAAGGGGGTAGGGGTGTCTATGAGTGGCTACCTAAACTGCCCCCTTTGATTGGACGTTTGCCCCCCTAAAAGTACTTGGCAGGCTACGGGCCTGCTTTAAGTTCCTGTTTAGCCATATTTATCACTAATGACTAAACCGTTCAACAAAAAAACTTTTAGTCTCATAACCTGGAATATTTTTGCTAATCTTATCCGTCATAAAGTTCCAAACTCTCCCTCAAAATTTAAGCCTTTAAATGCCCATGTATATATAAATATTGAAAGTCAAAGATACGACTCGTCGTTTAATAAGACTATGCCTTATGTAGAAAACACATATACAGAAATTAATAGATAACTGTTAAGGTACGGTTATAATTAAAGGGACTGTGCAATTTTTGTGCAGTTCCAGTAAATCTGAAGGATATTTACATAAAGTCAAGGCCCAAATCGAACGACGAAAATGCTAAACATTCCTTTTTTAAGTATGTTTAAGACTCGTATTTTAGTTAGACTGTGCATTATATAGAAAACACATTATAGAAAACATATTTACAAAAAAATAAAAGATAAATGATGGGGGTTTAATTGAAGGGAAAATGCAATTTTCGTGCAGTTTTGATACTTCAGACGTATATTATTCAAGGTGAAAATCTACTCTCGAAAATTCTGAAAATTATTGATTGAATGAATGAATACATGAATGATCGAAGATAGGACTAATTGAATAAATGACTGAACATTGACAGCATTATTGAAAGAATGCATGAATGAATGATTGAATGAATGATTGAAAGAATGAATGTCAGAATATTGAATGAATGGATAAATAAATAAACAAACGAACAATTGATTAAATGAATAAATGATTGAATAACATGAATAAATGAATGATTGAAAAATTAATGAATGAATAAAGGAAAGAATGAATAAATGCAACTCGTGAGGAGAAACAGAATGATTTGGACTAGCCTATGCATATGTGAAGTTTAAAACATGATTCTATATGCCATAATAGTTTTATTTTGACTACCTGTTTTATAACGTTTCTATCGTAGCCTTCTGTAGATGAAATCGCTTACGGTATCCATTTTATTTGCATGTAGTCAAAGGGGGATAATTTTACGTTGGGTTCGTTTTGCCGCATTGCCTAACATGCCACATCGTGACTAAGAGCACAAAAACGACTTGTAAAACGAAACTAAAGGTTTCTGTTAAAATCTGGAATGGTCATAAAATATTTTAATCTGTTGTCCAGCATCGATTTTCTTTATATTTATGATTTGGATCTGTTAGGAAAATCGAAACTATAGTTTTATGGTAAAATCTGGAATAAAATTAATACCAAGTACAAACGATCAGAACCGTAATTTAAAATATATAAACTTACCCGGCAGTTTCCCATGAAGTAGTTTCAAGACTTCAGAACCTTTTTTTCCGTTTTACAGAGTGTTTTGTGCATTTGAACATGATGCGGCAAGTTAGGTAATGCGGCAAAACGAACCCATCGGATATTCTAGGACTGTAATTCAAAGGGAAACGTTCACTTTCAGTACTTTGGCTTAATTTCATCAGAAACAGTGTTCACAACATCAAGATTTAAGCTTTCAAATCAAAAGGCATACGCTTATAAAACAATACGTTTCTGGTACCATTTCCTTATTGGACACCTTGATTCCCAACAAAAACAAACAAAAATAGGCTTGGACTGTTCACTCCAAACAAAATCTTAGCGAAATCGTTTTATGAAATTTTAAGTTTAGTTCCATTCAACTTTTATCAACGGGAAATTTAAATTTATTCTTTGCTTATTTCCATCAAAAGGTATTTCCTAATCGTAGGGGTTAGAATTGAAACGACCTAAGTCACTTTATGCAACTTTTCAGTAAAAGCGAAAAACAAAAATATCGATATATTACCATCCGATTTTTATGTTTTGTTTTTTGTTTTGAAAAGAATGTAAAATATGTCATATTAAGAGAAGGGTTTGATTATAGTTCTAATGTACTATACAGAATGAACGAAAATCAGATTTTGCATGTTTGATTGAGGATAGAAACATCCTAAGTCAGGCTTTTTCAGATAAATAAACCTAAGCCTAAGTCAATTAAAGACTGTCGAAAAAAACCTAAGTCATACTTTGAAGAGTTGCTACCGATCAACACCATTGAGGAATAAAACAACATAAGTCAGACTTAGGTTAATTTTACACTGAATATTGATATTTAAAGTGGCCTGTAGCCTCATTATCTACCCCTGGCACCTAATCTGCTATTTATAATAGTAGACACGTCTTTTCTGCTTCGAATGGTACCCCACTAAGTATGACATAGGTCGTTTCAATTCTAACCCCTTCAATTAAGCAAGTCTGAAAATATTTAGGTTCACTTTTTGTTTAAAGTTCAGCATTCCCGAGAGTCGATTTGGGTCTAGAATAATGTATTCATGCCTAGCCATGCAGTGTGCAATAAGGGAAAATTGGTTATGACAGCAGCAAAAGGTCGAGTGGTAGCACAGTGGACCTTGGTTTATTGTCACATCCGAACGATCAGGTCCCCCGACCTGCATCACTTGACAGGGTTGAAGGTATCTTCTCGACCCATGCCGAGATTGAACTCTGGGTTAGCGAACTAGTGTCTTAAATCACTGAGACACCGCGGCTCCTAACGGAAATTTGAAGGCTTAGATTTAGTAGTAGAGTTGTGAAAATTTTAATGGATTAGCAAAAAAAAAAATCCAGATTCCGAGACTAAAATTGTATTGTTTTAGGGTTGGTGAACATAATTATCTTTTAACGTTTGTACATCACATTAAAATTCCTTTCAAAATCACAATAAGATTGCTTGAAAAATGTTCATTGTTTGTAGTAAAATAGATATAATTTTAATTGTGTGTGCACTGTAGACAAAAACAATAAAATGAAATGAATGGAGTTTTACGTCCTGCTTTTCTGCACCTTTATGGCTAAATGAGGACGGGAAAACGCCATGCAGTGTGCAATGAGGGAAATTGTACCAGGACAGCGACATTATCCTGCTCTTATTTTCGATTTCCAGACTATTTCAAGGGATTCTGTGATTTACGTTATATTATTTTCCAAGGCTATTAACATATTTTCAAAACCAAACATCAACCTCGAAAATACTGAATATTTCCCTAAAAATACTATTGCAGGATGCTTTTTATAAGAAGACACAATTTTACCTTCATAATGTTCAAAAATATATATTTCGCTAAACAGAATATTTTCCCGGAACCGGCCATTAGTGTCGAAATAAATTTTCTGTTCTAATTTGCACATTTTGCTTCTGTAGGAGTGAAACTGTTATAATGCAAAATATTTGAAGTGATTATGTGATTTTGGTACTGTTCTTGTACTTCGGAAGACTATTTCCACATATTTCTAGACAAAAATCAAGTAGAAACTGGATTTGGATTTTAAAACATTCAAATCGAATAGAAACATTTAATAAACAATTAAAATTCAGAAACCACATTCATTGGAAAAAGGCTTGGAAATGCTATTGAGGTGAGTCAAAAAAACCGTGAATAGTCAACAATATTCAAAGATTATACTAAAATTGACAAAGCTTTATTTATGCTGCCTAGCAATGATTATGTCACATAATCTGAATGAGTGAATGAATGGATAGGTGGATAGGTGGATGTATGTGTGAGTGAATGAATGAATAGACGCATGAATGAATGAATGCATGACTAGACTATGAATGTAAATGAAGAAATAATTCAATGAAAACATGACTGCTTGAAGAAATGAATGAATGAATGAAACAAAACAAAGTAGTACAGAATCTTCCAGACTGCAAATGTGACACTGAAAAGGTTATCGAAAGAGCCAATAATTGTTGGAGAGCGAATTTAACAATCCTAGTTGGGTTTATAAACGTTTAAAATTGATTTTGTCTACCTGCTTTTATAAAGTTCTGAACACAGAACTCTGTACAAATGATATCGCCTATGATATCCGTTTAATCAACTGGCACGTGGAGAATATACATGTGGTCAAAGGGGGATAATTTAGACATCGTTGTTGTCTGTAATTTAAAGGGGAAACGTTCAGCACCAGTTTGACTAATCACAACTAAGGCTCAGAAACGAACACTTTTAGCTAAGCTTATCGGTGACAGTGTTCACATGTCACTGTCACTCCAAACCATTGTGTTAACATAAAAATCAACGTCAGGGCCGTAGGAAGCAAAATAAAAACTTGGGGAGAGGGCTTAAAATAAAATTTTGACAACGAATTCGCACCCCCTCCCCTCTTCCCCCCCTTTATTTTGAATACGTTTTGATTTCCTTGCATCTGATGTCATTCCGAACATAATTCTCTTAGAGAGGAGATCTAATTGAAAAGGGTTCGGATGCATCGTAGGCCTACTCCGAGAAAATTTTGAACATTAGGTCAGAGTTCATTGCTTCTGATGCCTTACCGAACAGAATTCTCGTTGAGAACGCACAACTCGTTTTGTAGGCCTAACCCAAAAACATTTTGAAAATTAGTTCCTTGCATCTGATGCTTTTCCGAA
>JARJEI010000130.1:0-36409 GCA_029955415.1 Lottia scabra | reverse complement strand
TATATGCTAGCGTAAAGTGTGGGGATCAGGTTATGCAGATAAATCAAACTGGGCGGGAGAAATGATGCAGAATAAAAGCTAGGTGATTATGCAAAAATATATATATTTGGTATTAAAAACACTAACAATAATGTAAAAAATAGACAAAAAAATAACAAAAACTTACACAATAGACACGAACCGGTTTTCGAAATATTTTTCTTTTTCAAGTGTCGATAAATTGTGCAGACTGATAATTTTGATGGTAATTTATAGTTCTAGAATGATTAGTTAATCAGTGTTTTGATTTTCTAATTAATTGAGTGAATCGTGTCATATCTTTGATCAATTGAGGATTAGTGATTAAATATAGATATTGGATTAGACTGAATTTTGATCATACCTGAGGATTTGATTATCTCAGAGTATAATTTACATGAAAGAAAAACATAAACATGGCATGAACAAAATAAATGAGAACTAATTATGAATTTTGATTATACCTGAGTGACAAGGATAAGATTATCTCAGAGTATAATTTACATGAAAGAAAAACATAAACATGGCATGAACAAAATAAATGAGAACTAATTATGAATTTTGATTATACCTGAGTGACAAGGATAAGATTACCTCAGAGTATAATTTACATAAAAGAAAAACATGGATAATCGTAAAATAGTTAATGGTTGAAGTAAAAAAAACATATTTTTGGACTAAAGTAATTAATGTGTTATATGTACAGATAAACAAGTGTCATAATACTAACATATACAAAATATACATAAAATATTTAAAAACGAAATGAAAATGAAAATATATAAATACAAAAGAACCCATAGTCAAAATAAATTATCAGGTCTGGCCTGGCACGGACAGTATTAGATTTCGGTGGAGGGAGGGTTTGAATCTCCCAAATGTACAGGCCTAGGATGGAACAAATACTTTATTGAGAAAATGGGATTAAGGGTCTGGATTCAGGCTTTTCTTCTGTTGTGATCTGAAAGTAGAAAAAATAAGAACTCGCCCGTTGGGCGAGTAGTATAGTATCTGCTAATTAATAATTGGTTTTAGTTTGCTATGAACCAGGTTGTCATTAAAGTTCTGATTTTTTGAGTAGGCAACTATCATTTTCTGCTTATAAACATGGGGAAATTTCTCTTGAAGACTCTTGTAGTGGGTATGAACTATCTTGCTTGCTCGATTACTGGTTGTATTAAACGGGACAACAAAGGGTGCTATGCCTGCAAAATGATGAATATTGAGTCCTATAGGTCTTGCTGTATTCAATGTCTCAATCCAGTAGGCTTCTCTGGATTGTCTGAATTTGGTGGTTTCATCTTCCGGTAAATCAATTTCTATACGTTCAATTGGGGTTAGGGTGAGATCGTTTATTGAATGGTCATCGAGGTTGAAATGATTAGAAACGGGCTTGTCTTTCTTTAATTTTATATCTGATCTATGGGCATTGAATCGAGTGCGTAAATTATTCTTAGTTTCTCCTACATATTGTTTGGGGCATTTCTGACATGAAATTAAATAAATTACATTTGAGCTATCACATGATAAATGCTCCTGGATCGGATACCTTTTATTAGTAAAGCTACTCATAAAATAATGTGTTTCAGCTACAAAGGGACATGTTTTGCATCTATTTGACAAACATGGGGCACACCTTAAACCTGGAGGAACTTCGGCATATAGTCTAGTCTTCGCTGCTATTTGCGCTAAAGTGGAGTTTTTTATGTTTCGTAAAAATCGTTTTGAGTATCCACGCTCTTTCAGTTTTGAGAAAACAATCGTACAGGCTTGGTTGAAATCAGAGGATCTTGTGCAAATTCGGTGAAATCGTAAAACTTGTGATTTAATAATACCGGAAAAGGTATGTTTTGGGTGAAACGAGCTTTTGTGCAGGAGTTGATGAGTATCAGTTTCTTTGAAATATACCTTAATGTCCAGTTTATTGGTTTCTGCTATGGAATCTCCTTTGAAAACAGTGGTATCGAGAAAATCTATGCTTTTATGACTGACGTTGGCGGTTAGTTTGATGGACGGATGGTGGTTGTTGAGAATTTCAAAGAATTCCCAGAACTGCTCAATGGAATAGGTCCAAACCATAAAAATGTCATCTAAAAATCGTCCATAAAATAATGGATCAAAGGGACAAAGGGGTAATACCTCACGTTCCCACTCTGCCATGAAAAGATTTGCGTATGAAGGGGCAAATCGTTTACCCATAGCTGTTCCTGAAGTTTGTAGATACGTTTTACCATTAAATGTGAAATCGTTGCGACTGAGACAAATCTCTAAAAGCTCTAAAATTGCATCATCGGGTCTGTTCGGATCTGGGTTTCTACTAAAAGCTTTACGAACTGCCATTAACCCGGCAGTGTTATCAATATTGGTATACATAGAAGACACGTCAATAGAAATCAGAATGGCATTCGGAGGAACTCGAAGATTTTTAATTTTATTTACAAAATCAGTTGTGTCCTTAAGATAGGCTTTATGTTGGCAAGCTAGAGGTAGTAAGAAATGGTCAATGTATTCTGACACCGCATATGACTCACTACCACAGTCAGATATGATCGGACGGCCTTTAGGGATTTTATTAGGGACGAACCACTCCTTTGTAGGATTCTTATGGATCTTAGGCAAAGTGTATAAATGTCTCTCACGACAATCGGGTTTGGCAGACAGATAATCATATTGTTTCTGTTTGAGATAACTGTCTTTGACTAAATTTCCAAGAATATTGTTAATCATTTTAGAAGTTTCCTTAAAAATTGGGTCTGGCAAAATGGCATAATGTTTAAGATTATTCAATTGATTCTCTGCTTCTAAAATATAATCTTCCCTATTTAGAATGACACAACATGAACCTTTGTCACTTTTTTTAATAATAATGCTATCATCTTTCTTAAGTAAGTTTAAAGCTTCACGTTCTACCCGTGTGAGATTAGGTTTTTCATTAGTAATAGAAAGATTTGTTGTTTGGCTATTCATACTCTCAAATACTTCTAAAATTTCAGGATGGATGGCGGCCTTGGGCGGTTTCCACGTGGATTTAGGAATAAACATTGTTCTAGCACCACGTGGGGGGTGGTTTCGAAAAAAATAAGTGCAGCTGAGATTGCGTTGAAATCGTTCAATAGATGGACGAAGATAGTCAATGTTGGCTACCTTCGGGGTCGGAATAAATTTAAGTCCACGGTCTAAGATGGAATGTTGAAGGGGAGTGAGAATTTTACGGCTCAAGTTGACAACAGTTTGGCCTAGTGGTGGCCTCTCAGTATTTTTATCCCCAGTAATTAGTTTAAAGACAACTTACTCGATGCTTGAAGCTGGTGTATCCAAAATAAATAGATGCTGTTTGCTGTATCAGGAGACCAATGTAGATCATCAACTGGTTCAAATTCTTCTTCGTATGGAGGTAGGATTGCTGCGTCGTTGGTGTTGAAATCCATCATCATTTTGTTCAAAGTACTTAGGTTCTGTTGGGCTTTCTTCGTGATTTTATGGGAGATAGGTATACAGGTGAGGAAAATTCTGGATTTAGGAAAGGTTCGTTTGGCGGCGGCGATTAATTTCTGGACTTGGTCAAATGCGGTTTTGGCTAACTGGTAACGGTTGTTGAGACCTACATGAATGATGACGGTAGCTGGTTTGAAAACATGGTCGTACGAATCAATGATGGATTGGATGTGATGGATCTGGGCACCAGGGTACGAATGAATTTCGGTGTCTGAAGCAGTTTTGGTAATTCTGTTCAGGTTAGAAGATCCAATAAATAAGGTTGATTTCTGTAGAGCGGGTAGAGTCCATGATGATTTGTCATCGGTTTTATGGTAAAAGGGTTTGGTAGCGGATATAATGGTTGTCGACGGGATGATTGGAACTGGTACACAAGTTGAAGATGGAAAATTAGATAGTGATCGGGACCTGGTACGAGGAGGGGATGGTTTGGAAGTATGGCTTGACTTGGTCGGAGAATTCGGGGTTTCCTGTTGGTCAAGATATTTACAGAAGGCAGATAGATTTACGGAACCAGAGTCCCTAGGTGAAGATTCAGATGGGGTGGTAGAGGAGGAATCTGAAAGAGAAAAGAGAAGAGGGGTGCCCTCTCTACGCGAACGTTTACCAACGTCTGCTGGACTAGGTGTAGGTGAACTTCGGGCACGTTTAGGGGTTTGGTTCAATACGGCGGTGACCCTAGTAGGTGCAGGTGTATTCAGGTCAACATCCATTGCAGTTGGTATAGATATGGTGACTCTGGCCTTGGTACTGTTAATCGTTTGGTAAAATTGGGTAATTACGGATTGGGTAAGGCGTTTCCCATAGGACCGACGTGCCCAGGACAGGGCATGGGATATGATACGGTCGACGGCAGCTGGAGAAAAAGACTTTGCGCGGATAGTAGCTAGCTTCTCTTGAAGGGTGGTTTGGTAGTGGTCGATCAGGGCCTGCGTCACATTAGAGAGCCATGTCCGATTGAGGGATCTAATATTTGTGTCAACAGCTGAAGTTCTCATTGCTGGACGAATAAAACTATCCAGCTCATGGATTTTGCGCTTAAAGGTAAAGGCAGGTTGACCTTCCTGTTGAAGTCTAAGGGTGGCCAAATGATGAAGACACTGCATAACTTGGAAGAACACCTTAACAAAGGGCTCTTCCTCCTTATGAGTGGGAACTGGTTGGCGTCTGTGGGCTGGTGGTCGTTTCTGTTGTTGGTTAGGTCGTTGATAATTTCTGGGTGGGTAAGAGTCGTTGTAATTAGGTCGGTGATGGGGTGGAACATAACTGGTTGGATTGGTAGGCGGTCGGCGATTAGTAGGAGGTAGAGGTCGATGGAAAACAGGACCATTGTAGGGTACTTGATGTTGGTTTGGTTGACGATTAGTGTTACGATATCTGGCTTCTTGCCAGTGGTTGTTGTAGTTTCGGAACATAATGATAATAAATGGAGGTTAGTTGTGGAATGTTCAGGGAATGTAATTGGGTGAAAACTGTATATGCTAGCGTAAAGTGTGGGGATCAGGTTATGCAGATAAATCAAACTGGGCGGGAGAAATGATGCAGAATAAAAGCTAGGTGATTATGCAAAAATATATATATTTGGTATTAAAAACACTAACAATAATGTAAAAAATAGACAAAAAAATAACAAAAACTTACACAATAGACACGAACCGGTTTTCGAAATATTTTTCTTTTTCAAGTGTCGATAAATTGTGCAGACTGATAATTTTGATGGTAATTTATAGTTCTAGAATGATTAGTTAATCAGTGTTTTGATTTTCTAATTAATTGAGTGAATCGTGTCATATCTTTGATCAATTGAGGATTAGTGATTAAATATAGATATTGGATTAGACTGAATTTTGATCATACCTGAGGATTTGATTATCTCAGAGTACAATTTACATGAAAGAAAAACATAAACATGGCATGAACAAAATAAATGAGAACTAATTATGAATTTTGATTATACCTGAGTGACAAGGATAAGATTATCTCAGAGTATAATTTACATGAAAGAAAAACATAAATATGGCATGAACAAAATAAATGAGAACTAATTATGAATTTTGATTATACCTGAGTGACAAGGATAAGATTATCTCAGAGTATAATTTACATGAAAGAAAAACATAAACATGGCATGAACAAAATAAATGAGAACTAATTATGAATTTTGATTATACCTGAGTGACAAGGATAAGATTACCTCAGAGTATAATTTACATAAAAGAAAAACATGGATAATCGTAAAATAGTTAATGGTTGAAGTAAAAAAAACATATTTTTGGACTAAAGTAATTAATGTGTTATATGTACAGATAAACAAGTGTCATAATACTAACATATACAAAATATACATAAAATATTTAAAAACGAAATGAAAATGAAAATATATAAATACAAAAGAACCCATAGTCAAAATAAATTATCAGGTCTGGCCTGGCACGGACAGTATTAGATTTCGGTGGAGGGAGGGTTTGAATCTCCCAAATGTACAGGCCTAGGATGGAACAAATACTTTATTGAGAAAATGGGATTAAGGGTCTGGATTCAGGCTTTTCTTCTGTTGTGATCTGAAAGTAGAAAAAATAAGAACTCGCCCGTTGGGCGAGTAGTATAGTATCTGCTAATTAATAATTGGTTTTAGTTTGCTATGAACCAGGTTGTCATTAAAGTTCTGATTTTTTGAGTAGGCAACTATCATTTTCTGCTTATAAACATGGGGAAATTTCTCTTGAAGACTCTTGTAGTGGGTATGAACTATCTTGCTTGCTCGATTACTGGTTGTATTAAACGGGACAACAAAGGGTGCTATGCCTGCAAAATGATGAATATTGAGTCCTATAGGTCTTGCTGTATTCAATGTCTCAATCCAGTAGGCTTCTCTGGATTGTCTGAATTTGGTGGTTTCATCTTCCGGTAAATCAATTTCTATACGTTCAATTGGGGTTAGGGTGAGATCGTTTATTGAATGGTCATCGAGGTTGAAATGATTAGAAACGGGCTTGTCTTTCTTTAATTTTATATCTGATCTATGGGCATTGAATCGAGTGCGTAAATTATTCTTAGTTTCTCCTACATATTGTTTGGGGCATTTCTGACATGAAATTAAATAAATTACATTTGAGCTATCACATGATAAATGCTCCTGGATCGGATACCTTTTATTAGTAAAGCTACTCATAAAATAATGTGTTTCAGCTACAAAGGGACATGTTTTGCATCTATTTGACAAACATGGGGCACACCTTAAACCTGGAGGAACTTCGGCATATAGTCTAGTCTTCGCTGCTATTTGCGCTAAAGTGGAGTTTTTTATGTTTCGTAAAAATCGTTTTGAGTATCCACGCTCTTTCAGTTTTGAGAAAACAATCGTACAGGCTTGGTTGAAATCAGAGGATCTTGTGCAAATTCGGTGAAATCGTAAAACTTGTGATTTAATAATACCGGAAAAGGTATGTTTTGGGTGAAACGAGCTTTTGTGCAGGAGTTGATGAGTATCAGTTTCTTTGAAATATACCTTAATGTCCAGTTTATTGGTTTCTGCTATGGAATCTCCTTTGAAAACAGTGGTATCGAGAAAATCTATGCTTTTATGACTGACGTTGGCGGTTAGTTTGATGGACGGATGGTGGTTGTTGAGAATTTCAAAGAATTCCCAGAACTGCTCAATGGAATAGGTCCAAACCATAAAAATGTCATCTAAAAATCGTCCATAAAATAATGGATCAAAGGGACAAAGGGGTAATACCTCACGTTCCCACTCTGCCATGAAAAGATTTGCGTATGAAGGGGCAAATCGTTTACCCATAGCTGTTCCTGAAGTTTGTAGATACGTTTTACCATTAAATGTGAAATCGTTGCGACTGAGACAAATCTCTAAAAGCTCTAAAATTGCATCATCGGGTCTGTTCGGATCTGGGTTTCTACTAAAAGCTTTACGAACTGCCATTAACCCGGCAGTGTTATCAATATTGGTATACATAGAAGACACGTCAATAGAAATCAGAATGGCATTCGGAGGAACTCGAAGATTTTTAATTTTATTTACAAAATCAGTTGTGTCCTTAAGATAGGCTTTATGTTGGCAAGCTAGAGGTAGTAAGAAATGGTCAATGTATTCTGACACCGCATATGACTCACTACCACAGT
The DNA here is from genome assembly GCA_029955415.1 of Lottia scabra. Lineage (NCBI taxonomy): Eukaryota > Metazoa > Mollusca > Gastropoda > Lottiidae > Lottia > Lottia scabra. The sequence continues at coordinate 28,756 of JARJEI010000130.1, read as the reverse complement.
CAGATATGATCGGACGGCCTTTAGGGATTTTATTAGGGACGAACCACTCCTTTGTAGGATTCTTATGGATCTTAGGCAAAGTGTATAAATGTCTCTCACGACAATCGGGTTTGGCAGACAGATAATCATATTGTTTCTGTTTGAGATAACTGTCTTTGACTAAATTTCCAAGAATATTGTTAATCATTTTAGAAGTTTCCTTAAAAATTGGGTCTGGCAAAATGGCATAATGTTTAAGATTATTCAATTGATTCTCTGCTTCTAAAATATAATCTTCCCTATTTAGAATGACACAACATGAACCTTTGTCACTTTTTTTAATAATAATGCTATCATCTTTCTTAAGTAAGTTTAAAGCTTCACGTTCTACCCGTGTGAGATTAGGTTTTTCATTAGTAATAGAAAGATTTGTTGTTTGGCTATTCATACTCTCAAATACTTCTAAAATTTCAGGATGGATGGCGGCCTTGGGCGGTTTCCACGTGGATTTAGGAATAAACATTGTTCTAGCACCACGTGGGGGGTGGTTTCGAAAAAAATAAGTGCAGCTGAGATTGCGTTGAAATCGTTCAATAGATGGACGAAGATAGTCAATGTTGGCTACCTTCGGGGTCGGAATAAATTTAAGTCCACGGTCTAAGATGGAATGTTGAAGGGGAGTGAGAATTTTACGGCTCAAGTTGACAACAGTTTGGCCTAGTGGTGGCCTCTCAGTATTTTTATCCCCAGTAATTAGTTTAAAGACAACTTACTCGATGCTTGAAGCTGGTGTATCCAAAATAAATAGATGCTGTTTGCTGTATCAGGAGACCAATGTAGATCATCAACTGGTTCAAATTCTTCTTCGTATGGAGGTAGGATTGCTGCGTCGTTGGTGTTGAAATCCATCAAAAATATTTTATGAGTTCTTGCCCCTTGTTCTTTAAAGCACGTTAATTTTTCAGCCGTTACTCTCAAAGTTGTGGACACAATAGAGAGCTGGTTTCTTGGTGGATTTTTTAAACTGGCTGTTGGTGTTTGTATTGACCTTCGAATACACCTTATTGAAAATCAGAAACATCATCAACTATGTGACTGCTCTTAATCATTTTAAGATGGAACCTAAACGTTGGTTGCCCTTGTTTTATGCATATTTCAATGACATATTTGTTTTTTTTTCAGGAAATTTGAACCCATGGTTTTACTTTTGTAAAAAGAGAAAATGTTATTCTCGGAATCTTTCATTTACTGATCACTCTTGTCAACCCCCCCGGACGAATTGGCTGCCATTATAAAAGTGGGCGTATTACGATGGCCATCGCTATTTTTCCACCCGATATCCCCCTGTCAATGATGCACGTCGGAGAGGCTGACATAAAAAAAGAGTCCAGTCGTTCGGATGGGACAATAAACCTGGGCCCCGTGTGCTACTGACTGTGTTAATGATCACTCTACAGTAGTTGAAAGGCCGCTGACCTGGAAAATTTCTCTCATTGCACATTGTATGGCGTTTGACCGTCCTCATTACCCCAATTAGGTGCAGAAGAGTAGGACGTAAAACTACATTTCATTTTCATTTCAAGACTCGATTTATTTTCCTTAAAAAAAATTGGCAACGCCTCCAACCCCCCAAACTAGACGTTTCGGCATTTCAAAATAGTTTGAGGTCGTTTCCTGATAGTTATCCTGCCCAGTTCCAGATCGTTTCACGTTTTCTTTGGTCGTTTCTTTATCAGATACCTAAATGACGGTGGGTTCGTTTTGCCGCATTGCCCAACTTTCCGCATCGTGCCCAATTGCACAAAAACGACTTGTAAAACGAAACTAAAGGTTTCTGAAAAAATCCGGAATGACCAATTGTTAGGGTTATGTAGGTTAAGCAACCCAAACTTAGACACGATGCGGCAAAACGAACCCACCCCCTAAATGAATGTGTGCCTAATCGAAGGTGTGTATAATTGAATATGAGCCTAATTGAAGGTGTGGCTAAATCACATTGTGCCGACTATAGGTGTGCCTAATTGAATGTGTTCCAAAAAAAAAGTAATAAACTAATATCGGTTACCCACATGAAATGTCCGTCGGTCCGCCCTTCTCGTAAATTGCTTGTTAACATTCTAGAGGGCACTGTGTGTAAGTGTTCGATATCACTCAAAGATGAACCCTATTGAAAATAAGCGAAATCTTAAAATATTATGTTTGAATTATTGCCCTTGTTCATGGAAACGTGTTCAAGTTTTAGCTGCCAATTCTTGATATATTTTGACGAAACTTTGTGTTAATTAGCGGTGTAAGCTTATAACTGAAGGTTTTATTTTTTTGTAACTGATTTTGTTTAATATCAAAGCCGCCAGTTGGCTTATATTACTTTACCTGCCAAGCTATATTGTAATAAACTTGGCTGTTACAATAGTGGGGAAGCTTTACCACAAAAGTGGTGACCCTTGACAGTATTACAAAACTGGCGAGCTTATTACAAAAGTGGTGACCTCATTTTATTACAAAAATGGGCGCATGTTATTACAAAACTGGTAAGTATTACAAAAGCGGTTGATTTTTATTACAAAAGTAGTGAACTATTACAAAAGCGGTCGTTATTACAAAAGTGGTTGCTACAGAGGCCAAAAACTCGATTTGCAGGTTTTGGTTGCACTTTTCTGAAAATCTATGGGCTAATAGATATTGACGAATTGGGGTTTGTGCCGAAATTTGGGCGCTGTAGGCCTGTAACTTCCCGAGATATGGGCATTTTGGTCTACCGTGACGTAGAGCCATTGTTAAGCTATTTCCTTATACAAAGCGCAGAACTTCAAAACTCGATGTATTTCGATAGCAACGGTTTAGAAAAGTGGTTTTAAAGCCGAAAATGGTTGAGAATCCGCCATTTTTGATCGATTTTGTCAGAAAAATTTCACTTTTGGACCAAAAAAAAAAATGTTTGGTTCTCGCTCAATTTCACTTGTTAGAGTCCTAGAGAGGCCAAAAACTCGATTTGCAGGTTTTGGTTGCACTTTTCTGAAAATCTATGGGCTAATAGATATTGACGAATTGGGGTTTGAGCCGAAATTTGGGCGCTGTAGGCCTGTAACTTCCCGAGATATGGGCATTTTGGTCTACCGTGACGTAGAGCCATTGTTAAGCTATTTCCTTATACAAAGCGCAGAACTTCAAAACTCGATGTTTTTCGTTAGCAACGGTTTAGAAAAGTGGTTTTAAAGCCGAAAATGGTTGAGAATCCGCCATTTTTGATCGATTTTGTCAGAAAAATTTCACTTTTGGACCAAAAAAAAAATTTTTGGTTCTCGCTCAATTTCACTTGTTAGAGTCCTAGAGAAGCCAAAAACTCGATTTGCAGGTTTTGGTTGCACTTTTCTGAAAATCTATGGGCTAATAGATATTGACGAATTGGGGTTTGTGCCGAAATTTGGGCGCTGTAGGCCTGTAACTTCCCGAGATATGGGCATTTTGGTCTACCGTGACGTAGAGCCATTGTTATGCTATTTCCTTATACAAAGCGCAGAACTTCAAAACTCGATGTTTTTCGTTAGCAACGGTTTAGAAAAGTGGTTTTAAAGCCGAAAATGGTTGAGAATCCGCCATTTTTGATCGATTTTGTCAGAAAAATTTCACTTTTGGACCAAAAAAAAAATTTTTGGTTCTCGCTCAATTTCACTTGTTAGAGTCCTAGAGAGGCCAAAAACTCGATTTGCAGGTTTTGGTTGCACTTTTCTGAAAATCTATGGGCTAATAGATATTGACGAATTGGGGTTTGTGCCGAAATTTGGGCGCTGTAGGCCTGTAACTTCCCGAGATATGGGCATTTTGGTCTACCGTGACGTAGAGCCATTGTTAAGCTATTTCCTTATACAAAGCGCAGAACTTCAAAACTCGATGTTTTTCGTTAGCAACGGTTTAGAAAAGTGGTTTTAAAGCCGAAAATGGTTGAGAATCCGCCATTTTTGATCGATTTTGTCAGAAAAATTTCACTTTTGGACCAAAAAAAAAATTTTTGGTTCTCGCTCAATTTCACTTGTTAGAGTCCTAGAGAGGCCAAAAACTCGATTTGCAGGTTTTGGTTGCACTTTTCTGAAAATCTATGGGCTAATAGATATTGACGAATTGGGGTTTGTGCCGAAATTTGGGCGCTGTAGGCCTGTAACTTCCCGAGATATGGGCATTTTGGTCTACCGTGACGTAGAGCCATTGTTAAGCTATTTCCTTAAACAAAGCGCAGAACTTCAAAACTCGATGTTTTTCGTTAGCAACGGTTTAGAAAAGTGGTTTTAAAGCCGAAAATGGTTGAGAATCCGCCATTTTTGATCGATTTTGTCAGAAAAATTTCACTTTTGGACCAAAAAAAAAATTTTTGGTTCTCGCTCAATTTCACTTGTTAGAGTCCTAGAGAGGCCAAAAACTCGATTTGCAGGTTTTGGTTGCACTTTTCTGAAAATCTATGGGCTAATAGATATTGACGAATTGGGGTTTGTGCCGAAATTTGGGCGCTGTAGGCCTGTAACTTCCCGAGATATGGGCATTTTGGTCTACCGTGACGTAGAGCCATTGTTAAGCTATTTCCTTATACAAAGCGCAGAACTTCAAAACTCGATGTTTTTCGTTAGCAACGGTTTAGAAAAGTGGTTTTAAAGCCGAAAATGGTTGAGAATCCGCCATTTTTGATCGATTTTGTCAAAAAAATTTCACTTTTGGACCAAAAAAAAAATTTTTGGTTCTCGCTCAATTTCACTTGTTAGAGTCCTAGAGAGGCCAAAAACTCGATTTGCAGGTTTTGGTTGCACTTTTCTGAAAATCTATGGGCTAATAGATATTGACGAATTGGGGTTTGTGCCGAAATTTGGGCGCTGTAGGCCTGTAACTTCCCGAGATATGGGCATTTTGGTCTACCGTGACGTAGAGCCATTGTTAAGCTATTTCCTTATACAAAGCGCAGAACTTCAAAACTCGATGTTTTTCGTTAGCAACGGTTTAGAAAAGTGGTTTTAAAGCCGAAAATGGTTGAGAATCCGCCATTTTTGATCGATTTTGTCAGAAAAATTTCACTTTTGGACCAAAAAAAAAATTTTTGGTTCTCGCTCAATTTCACTTGTTAGAGTCCTAGAGAGGCCAAAAACTCGATTTGCAGGTTTTGGTTGCACTTTTCTGAAAATCTATGGGCTAATAGATATTGACGAATTGGGGTTTGTGCCGAAATTTGGGCGCTGTAGGCCTGTAACTTCCCGAGATATGGGCATTTTGGTCTACCGTGACGTAGAGCCATTGTTAAGCTATTTCCTTATACAAAGCGCAGAACTTCAAAACTCGATGTTTTTCGTTAGCAACGGTTTAGAAAAGTGGTTTTAAAGCCGAAAATGGTTGAGAATCCGCCATTTTTGATCGATTTTGTCAGAAAAATTTCACTTTTGGACCAAAAAAAAAATTTTTGGTTCTCGCTCAATTTCACTTGTTAGAGTCCTAGAGAGGCCAAAAACTCGATTTGCAGGTTTTGGTTGCACTTTTCTGAAAATCTATGGGCTAATAGATATTGACGAATTGGGGTTTGTGCCGAAATTTGGGCGCTGTAGGCCTGTAACTTCCCGAGATATGGGCATTTTGGTCTACCGTGACGTAGAGCCATTGTTAAGCTATTTCCTTATACAAAGCGCAGAACTTCAAAACTCGATGTTTTTCGTTAGCAACGGTTTAGAAAAGTGGTTTTAAAGCCGAAAATGGTTGAGAATCCGCCATTTTTGATCGATTTTGTCAGAAAAATTTCACTTTTGGACCAAAAAAAAAATTGTTGGTTCTCGCTCAATTTCACTTGTTAGAGTCCTAGAGAGGCCAAAAACTCGATTTGCAGGTTTTGGTTGCACTTTTCTGAAAATCTATGGGCTAATAGATATTGACGAATTGGGGTTTGTGCCGAAATTTGGGCGCTGTAGGCCTGTAACTTCCCGAGATATGGGCATTTTGGTCTACCGTGACGTAGAGCCATTGTTAAGCTATTTCCTTATACAAAGCGCAGAACTTCAAAACTCGATGTTTTTCGTTAGCAACGGTTTAGAAAAGTGGTTTTAAAGCCGAAAATGGTTGAGAATCCGCCATTTTTGATCGATTTTGTCAGAAAAATTTCACTTTTGGACCAAAAAAAAAATTTTTGGTTCTCGCTCAATTTCACTTGTTAGAGTCCTAGAGAGGCCAAAAACTCGATTTGCAGGTTTTGGTTGCACTTTTCTGAAAATCTATGGGCTAATAGATATTGACGAATTGGGGTTTGTGCCGAAATTTGGGCGCTGTAGGCCTGTAACTTCCCGAGATATGGGCTTTTTGGTCTACCGTGACGTAGAGCCATTGTTAAGCTATTTCCTTATACAAAGCGCAGAAAATGGTTGAGAATCCGCCATTTTTGATCGATTTTGTCAGAAAAATTTCACTTTTGGACCAAAATGCCCATATCGAGTTTTTGGCCTCTCTAGGACTCTAACAAGTGAAATTGAGCGAGAACCAAAAATTTTTTTTTTGGTCCAAAAGTGAAATTTTTCTGACAAAATCGATCAAAAATGGCGGATTCTCAACCATTTTCGGCTCTAAAACCACTTTTCTAAACCGTTGCTAACGAAAAACATCGAGTTTTGAAGTTCTGCGCTTTGTATAAGGAAATAGCTTAACAATGGCTCTACGTCACGGTAGACCAAAATGCCCATATCTCGGGAAGTTACAGGCCTACAGCGCCCAATTTTCGGCACAAACCCCAATTCGTCAATATCTATTAGCCCATAGATTTTCAGAAAAGTGCAACCAAAACCTTCATTGTAGGCCATTTTCCGCTAGCTTCAAAACAAATTACTAGGTTAGTTTTCATTGGTCAAAATAAAAAATAGAAATTTATTTTACTGGGCTTCATACAATGACGTCTATAAATAACCAAAATTTGGACCAATGAAAACTCACCTGGTAATTCGGCTCGAACCAAGCGGAAAAGAAGTTGTCCGAACCATGTGTGCTTGGATCGATCACAAAAACGGTAATTACTCCATCGTAAACTAGTTTATCATTCGAAATCTGCTTTATTTACCTAAATATATTGGTTAGACCAAAGACTTGGCCGTTTTCGAGGCAAAGAAAGGTGCCGAATTTCTATTTCAATTGCGTTAACAGTGACTGCACTTCTTTTGTCTCATTGCTATATTAAAGACATTCTTGTTATTCCTGGGGCCTTATTCTCGAAAAGTTAACTTAAGATGATTTAAGTGATCCAATAATCTGATTGGTCAGTTACTTGGGCTATTTCACGTTATGCAAAAATGGAATAAGTATATGAAATAATGATTTCTTGAGACTTGTTGTGCATTTGTTGATGATTTGGGGCCCTTCTCGATAGTTTAAGGTTGATTTCATGTCAATCAGATTTTTTTTAATGAGTTGACAGCCCTTTTAAACATGTCATACAAATTGGACATTTCAAACCTTTGATACAAGTTTAAAAAAATGTGAAACTTGGCATAAATGTAGACAATTACATTGCCGAGAAACGTACAGAGCGATTTTCCAAAAAAAAATTATTATTTTGGTGGTTACCATGGAAATACGAAAATGTACACGTAGGTACGGCAAACATTTTCCAGGGGCCAAACTTATTAGAATTTTCGAAAAAACTATCTGTACGTTTCATCCTTATTGAATAAGCTTTCAATCAAGACCAAGATCGTAATTTTCCAATAAAAAATGGCTGAGAAATTTTGTACCAACCGGGACACATTTTGCTACTTTTTCCTATTCGAGGTAGAGGATGACACAGTGTGCAACAGTTGGAAGAAAATGAAAATCGACATCAACTCTGATACTAGGTTTGATGTGGATTATGGTGATTTTGAATTGAAATCAACATGTACTGAAGAAATACAATCGGGGTAACGGGATCTGTTTTCTCCATGTGTAATCAGCGAAGATATCGGGGAGATGATAAAAGCTCAATAGACTATCAACATCCGGAAATCAACTAAATAGACATTGAATACGTTCGATGATTGGCGAAAAAAACAGATCATCGACGTAAACGTAACCGATAGCAGACTTGCGTGTAATGCCACAGTCCCACTGCGAACCATTTGCGAAGGAAAAAGTAGACAATCGCAATGATATAATTAGCTGAATGCTTATGCACCGATCGCAAGTAATCATAGGCCTTCTCCCTGAATCGTGACCGCTTCGCAAGAGCCGGAAAAGCTTTAAGTGTGCAATGAAATTTGTGAATATACATTCAAGACGTTTTGTCGCATAAAGAACATACGCAGAACGTCGGCAAATATTTTCTGGGATCTCGACGGAACGTTTGCGACACAATTTTAATCTCATCTATCATCTTCATTATATCGACGACGTAATGGCGATGTATTGCCCTAACATCTGTTACACGTCGGTGGGCATCAGCGACATGTTGGAGATATACGTTTTTGTCATTGAAGTAATGCGACCGTAACGGCTCATCGCAAAACCGTCGTCGATCGACTACTTGCTTTCTCTGGATAATCATTTGAATCGACTGGAAAATAACGTCACCAAGTGTAACACGTGGTTTGTCTGGACAACTAAAAATTCGAAAGGCTATTAAAATATTCTCTGCGACAAGTAACGGATGTACGGCAACACCTCGCCGTTCATATTACGATTATAATTTGAAAATTGTATCAAACGTCCGACAGAGATATCAACAAAGCTGCACCAATGTAGTTCCGCGCACTTGTGACTAAACGTTGTGAACGCATCTGGGCAAATGACTTTTTTTTTCGCTCTTGCGAAGCTGTCGAGATCTAGTGAGAATGCTTGAGATACCTTGCGATCATCGCAGAAGCAGGGCGAACAATATGCAAATGAAATAGCGAGCATATAGATTGTTCTTCTTTTTCTTCGCAAAGCTGAGCGGGACTGAGTTTTTTAAATCAATTTAGGTTGATGAAATGATGCATAAATTACCCGAGAAAAAATAACGTACGCTCAACAGTGAGTTAAGATTGACTCCAATGACCGCGACTGGAAAGATGCGATCCGTAGCGCTTTGTTAATGTATGATAAGATGATACGATAATCACAAGTAACAATAGCTGATCATGGTGAACGGTTCAAACGTTTCTGCCATAATAACACGATTGCTAAGATTGATCTCACGATACCATGAAGGGGTGTTCCCACTTTCCGGCAGATTATTCGAATTAAATTTTTCTAATACGGATTAGTTGGGTTATACGGATTAATACAGCCGCACCTACTAGAGTCACCACCGAAATGAACCAAACCTCAAGTCCATCAAACGTTGGTAAACGTATACATGTAGAGAGGGCACCCCTCTTCTCTTTTCTCTTACATATATTCCGCCTCTACCACTCCATCTGAATCTTCACTACGGGATTCAGGTTCCGCAAATCTTCCTTCTGTAAATATTTGGACCAGCAAAAAACCCCGAATTCTCCAACCAAATCCAGTCGTACACCTAAACCGTCCCACAATTAATGTTTTATGGTTTAAGATTCTAGTTCTGGGTGAACTTGCATTCGTAATTTATGTGCCAGGGGTACTAAGAAGCCTCTTAAACAATTTTAAAAAGTAGTGTTATACTAGGGTGTGTAAAAAACGAAGACGCCTAAGACCTAGCACCTATAAAAGAAAGACCCCACGAGGTAAAAAAAGAAGACCTAAAAAAGGAAGACCCCACTTCCTTTTTTACCTCTGACATTTTATCACAGTGGGCTAACTATATTATGGAATGAAAAAATACCTCGTGCAAGGCAGTGAGGTGATGCCTTTGGTGTCGTGTGAGCATTTTGGTTGCGTTCGAAAAGGGAATAAATAAGTTTCCTGTAGATTGATGGAATCACCTGTGCATTCAGCACGCCCGACATTTATGTTTCACCCTGTAGGAATGGGAGGTGGTGATGGATTTTGCTCATTTTCTGGGGAAAATGGCGTATTGACTGGCTTAACCTTTGAGTGAAATTTCAATGCAATATTCCTATGTCTTGTCGGATTTTTTCACAGGGTCTTCGTTTTTTACCTCGTGGGGTCTTCCTTTTTTACCTCTGAAATTTTTATCAAAGTGGGCTAACCCCGAATTCTCCAACCAAATCCAGTCGTACACCTAAACCGTCCCACAATTAATGTTTTATGATCTAAGATTCTAGTTGTGGATAAACTTGCATTCATAACCCCCAGGGGGTAAATGAAAGGTTCCTGAGGGAATTTATGATGGAGTTTTGCTTTGAACAATAAATTTAGGGGTCAGTGAAGAACAATTCATAAGAGTTTTAGGATAATGACCAAAAAACTTTGAGAATCCAAGTGACATAGATTAGGTGTAGGAATTCTTTGAAATCTGAAGTTTTCAGGTGCAATCTTAATAAAAAACAAAGAAATATTGACCGTTGATAAACCCCATGTCTATTAACCTTTAACAATTTTAAAAAGTAGTGTTATATACTATTAATCAATTTATCTTATTTAAGTTTACCTATAACATCTTATATTTAACAATAAATACATACGTCAATCACCAACAACTGTGCTCTTATTGATACTTACGGTGGCCGAAGGGGTATCAGGAGTTAAAAAAGGGGTACGAAGAGTTCTCAAGGTTAGAAACCAAGGTTTTAATGTATAGATATTTAAATCGAATGCGTATGAAATCTTTTATAATTAGTTTAATATTTTAATTACCGGTTTATTAAAAAATTTGGTCATTTTTGAATTGTACATGCAAATTTCTGTGGATTTTTCAGATGAACTCCATAATAATATAGGCCTAAGTAAGCCATTCATGTATATTTTTGTAAAATCAAATCACAATATTGATTAATATTATTAACACATAGTTACTAATAAAACTATGTTTGATGAATCGCTACACTTGGTAACGCCAGCTTTTTAATCACATATTTGAAACCTTTTGATTATTAATGTTCAGATATTTCTCAACTTAAAGGGAATGTTTGATTACTTTAAGGTTAGAAAACCTCTGTCTTAAATTATTGAAAGTTATTTTCCAAAATCTAAAATAAATATGTACCTTACATTTTTTGGGAGTTGTCATTGATGTTTGAACGCCTAATTGATTTTTGTTAACGTATTAGAATTTATAGCCTTTTACATTTTATGTACGGATTAAAGCTCAATAAACCCCAAAATGTCTCCTACTTATTCTGATCTGGTTTTTAGTATTTATCAATAAGCACACTCCGTTTTGGTAGTGAACCTTAAAAAATCAGGTTGTTCAGGTAGATAGGCTATAAAGATGAATTTCATATTTCATAAATCGTTTTTGTTCATGAAAATAGTCAGACATTCCCTTTAAGAAACTTGAATACCTAGATATCAATTATACTGCAAATCGTGATAATGGAAATCTTTTACGATGGGCAACCCGATTCAAATCGTGGTCTGGTGCTCCCATCCGATCTTATGGCATCGTGAGATCAGCAGTGTTAATAGTAGAAACGTTTTGAACCATTCACCTAGATCCATTATTGTTATTTGCGATCATCGTATCACCTTATCATACGTTACAAAACGCTACGGATCGCATCTTATCGTGCTTCCAGTTGTGGTCATTGGAGTCGATCTTGGCCCACTGTTGCGCGACATCCGGAGCTGATTTCGGGCTTTCATCTTACCACCCTACCCCTAAAAAAAAATTGTGAATTTTAATTTCTTAAATACATTAATTCATTTTACTTTGGAGTCTTTGCTATTAGAAAAATAATCCTGAGCCTTAAAGTCTGAAAGGATAAAAAAAAATCCTGTTACAGTCCTACAGTCCCTACTTAAATAAACCTTAAATCTACCAAGAAATCTTATTTCAGGGGGTCAGATTCTTTAAATTGTGTTTCCAGTTTTCTAATTGGCGTAGCAATAAAGGTATCGTCTAATTCTCAATTTTTTTTTAAGTGACATACCTCAGACCCATCAAATCTTGAACCTTAAAGTCGCAGGGAAATTCGTGTTCAGGGGCGTCTAAATCTCAAAATTTCAAAATGACGGCAATTTTCAAGATGACCGCCAATCCCAACGTAAAAGAAACATATACTTTATTCTTGTGACATCACTGCTATGAAATTCAGCATGGGGTTCAGTGTCAGCTAAAAATTTTCATTAGTATACTTAAATGTCTCGCATGCTTTCTAACAATAAGATCTCCACCCAACAATGCTGGTCAATTTTTAGAGGTACACTGTTTCCGTCTATGGTAGATTACTCATGTAGCTACTGTTGATAAGACAGATTTCATTTGTTTGCTCGGAAACAACATCCGTTTGATGCTATTCCTCTAAGAGCAGCATTGGTTGAACATTACTTAGACGGCCTCTTACCAAGCAGGTTGCATTTGGATCCAGGCCTAATGATATAATAATATAACCTGGGTTCTATTCTATTCACAGTGTGATTAACCTCAATCTCCTCCAGACATTTCTTCACTGACCTCCCAATGTCAAGTCTATTTTTCAAAGAGTCATCCAAACTCAAGACAATACAAAATTAGATATATAACTTGAAACCTTTCGCATGTATTTCCAGTTGTTATAATTATATGAGAGTACCTTTGAGTAACATAACTTTTGAAGAGTGTTGTATCAAACACAGTGGGCAACACTCTGCTCGATCTCAATTCAAATAAATTCACCTTGTGTACACTGTCCAAGCTAGGAAAAGCCATTCTTATACAGTAGAACTTTCATAAAAGGCGTTAACCCCATGAGAAGCCCCTATAAACCCTCATGGAGTTAATTAATCCCACTTTTAGATCTCCGGCTACAATTCGAGGGAATTTAGCTTTTTACGCCATTTTGAAAGAGAAAATGTCCGCCTATCGACTGATGCCTGATGTGATTTTATGATGAGAATGGTATTTAAATTTTTTTAATACCAACTTTTGATACATTAATATGAAAAAGTTCAGTTCATAACCGCCATCTTGAAAAATGGCCGCCATTTTGAAAAATTCACGTGGCTAACGGGATTTTCCTTATAAGTAGGCTAAAGGGAGTCTTCATGTAAATTGTGGCGCTTGTATCACAAAGTGAACGATTTTTTCACTAATCTGCTCCACTACATCTTTTTCTTTAGTATATAGTTGGGAATAGAAATTTGAACATTCATATAAAATATCCTGTGTATTGTTTAAAATATTGCCTTCACTGTCTTCTAGTTCTTTGATCAAATTGCTATTTTGTCTCTGTTTCTCTAGGCTTAAAAAATAGGAAGTACATCTGTCACCCTCTGTGGAATATTTAAATTTACTCCTTAAGATGGCCCCTTGACACGTAACATTTTCTATCTCTTGTAATTTTATCTCAAGTTCTTTTATCAGTGTCAAGTCAGGGTCCATTTGTTGGGAAAGTCTCTTGTATTCTCTTGAGATCCTGTTTTGGAGGGACCAGAACTCCTCTTTCTCTTTCTTTTTCTTTGAGTATTTTTGGGAAAAACTTTTTATTTTGTATTTTAAATTGTCCCACCAAACCAGGAGCTCAGTAGAATACAAGGAACTTTCCTTTTCTTTGTTAATTAAATCCTTAATATATTGCACATAGTAACTATCTTTAAGTAATAAATTATTAAAAATATATACACCCGGACCTCTTTCACATTCATTAAAATCAATTAAAATAGAAACTGTATTATGATCGGATAAAGTTGTATGCGTGATAAAAACATTAAAAACATGATGGATAAAATTGCGAGGTATAAAAATATAGTCTAATCGACTTGCCTTTAAAATGTTATTTAAAATATGTAATGAAATATAAAAAGTTAAAATAACACTTGGTATAATAATTATATTTTGATTTGACACAAACATTTTCATTTCTGCGGGGGTTTTATCTTAGGCATGGGTGTTGAACTCGTTGGATAGTCTTTCCTCGTTTTTACATTCTTAAGCTTGCTAGGAGACGATTTTGGGTGTTTGGGTCCGTCTCGTTTTGCCTTTATTGTCTAAAGTCATTTTAAGTTTTTCAAGGGGTTCATTGTCGCTGGATTGGGGTTCGCTGTCTTCTTCGGACTCGTCCTTCTCGATAGATTGTTCACTTATGTCACTTTCGGGGTTTTCCGTAGTTGTTATCTAGGACTCTAACAAGTGAAATTGAGCGAGAACCAACAAATTTTTTTTTGGTCCAAAAGTGAAATTTTTCTGACAAAATCGATCAAATATGGCGGATTCTCAACCATTTTCGGCTTTAAAACCACTTTTCTAAACCGTTGCTAACGAAAAACATCGAGTTTTGAAGTTCTGCGCTTTGTATAAGGAAATAGCTTAACAATGGCTCTACGTCACGGTAGACCAAAATGCCCATATCTCGGGAAGTTACAGGCCTACAGCGCCCAAATTTCGGCAAAAAACCCAATTCGTCAATATCTATTAGCCCATAGATTTTCAGAAAAGTGCAACAAAAACCTGCGAATCGAGTTTTTGGCCTCTCTAGGACTCTAAGAAGTGAAATTGAGCGAGAACCAAACATTTTTTTTTTGGTCCAAAAGTGAAATTTTTCTGACAAAATCGATCAAAAATGGCGGATTCTCAACCATTTTCGGCTTTAAAACCACTTTTCTAAACCGTTGCTAACGAAAAACATCGAGTTTTGAAGTTCTGCGCTTTGTATAAGGAAATAGCTTAACAATGGCTCTACGTCACGGTAGACCAAAATGCCCATATCTCGGGAAGTTACAGGCCTACAGCGCCCAAATTTCGGCACAAAACCCAATTCGTCAATATCTATTAGCCCATAGATTTTCAGAAAAGTGCAACAAAAACCTGCGAATCGAGTTTTTGGCCTCTCTAGGACTCTAAGAAGTGAAATTGAGCGAGAACCAAAAATTTTTTTTTTGGTCCAAAAGTGAAATTTTTCTGACAAAATCGATCAAAAATGGCGGATTCTCAACCATTTTCGGCTTTAAAACCACTTTTCTAAACCGTTGCTAACGAAAAACATCGAGTTTTGAAGTTCTGCGCTTTGTATAAGGAAATAGCTTAACAATGGCTCTACGTCACGGTAGACCAAAATGCCCATATCTCGGGAAGTTACAGGCCTACAGCGCCCAAATTTCGGCACAAAACCTAATTTGTCAATATCTATTAGCCAATAGATTTTCAGAAAAGTGCAACAAAAACCAGCAAATCGAGTTTTTGGCCTCTCTAGGACACTAACAAGTGAAATTGAGCGAGAATCAAAAAAAATTTTTTGGGTCCAAAAGTGAAAATTTTCTGACAAAATCGATAAAAAATGGCGGATTCTCAACCATTTTCGGCTTTAAAACCACTTTTCTAAACCGTTGCTAACGAAAAACATCGAGTTTTGAAGTTCTGCGCTTTGTATAAGGAAATAGCTTAACAATGGCTCTACGTCACGGTAGACCAAAATGCCCATATCTCGGGAAGTTACAGGCCTACAGCACCCAAATTTCGGCACAAAACCCAATTCGTCAATATCTATTAGCCTATAGATTTTCAGAAAAGTGCAACAAAAACCTGCAAATCGAGTTTTTAGCCTCTCTAGGACTCTAACAAGTGAAATTGAGCGAGAACCAAAAATTTTTTTTTTGGTCCAAAAGTGAAATTTTTCTGACAAAATCGATCAAAAATGGCGGATTCTCAACAATTTTCGGCTTTAAAACCCATTTTCTAAACCGTTGCTAACGTAAAACATCGAGTTTTGAAGTTCTGCGCTTTGTATAAGGAAATAGCTGAACAATGGCTCTACGTCACGGTAGACCAAAATGCCCATATCTCGGGAAGTTACAGGCCTACAGCGCCCAAATTTCGGCACAAACCCCAATTCGTCAATATCTATTAGCCCATAGATTTTCAGAAAAGTGCAACAAAAACCTGCAAATCGAGTTTTTGGCCTCTCTAGGACTCTAACAAGTGAAATTGAGCGAGAACCAAAAATTTTTTTTTTGGTCCAAAAGTGAAATTGTTCTGACAAAATCGATCAAAAATGGCGGATTCTCAACCATTTTCGGCTTTAAAACCACTTTTCTAAACCGTTGCTAACGTAAAACATCGAGTTTTGAAGTTCTGCGCTTTGTATAAGGAAATAGCTGAACAATGGCTCTACGTCACGGTAGACCAAAATGCCCATATCTCGGGAAGTTACGGGCCTACAGCGCCCAAATTTCGGCACAAACCCTAATTCGTCAATATCTATTAGCCCATAGATTTTCAGAAAAGTGCAACAAAAACCTGCAAATCGAGTTTTTGGCCTCTCTAGGACTCTAACAAGTGAAATTGAGCGAGAACCAAAAATTTTTTTTTTGGTCCAAAAGTGAAATTTTTCTGACAAAATCGATCAAAAATGGCGGATTCTCAACCATTTTCGGCTTTAAAACCACTTTTCTAAACCGTTGCTAACGTAAAACATCGAGTTTTGAAGTTCTGCGCTTTGTATAAGGAAATAGCTGAACAATGGCTCTACGTCACGGTAGACCAAAATGCCCATATCTCGGGAAGTTACAGGCCTACAGCGCCCAAATTTCGGCACAAACCCCAATTCGTCAATATCTATTAGCCCATAGATTTTCAGAAAAGTGCAACCAAAACCTGCAAATCGAGTTTTTGGCCTCTCTAGGACTCTAACAAGTGAAATTGAGCGAGAACCAAACATTTTTTTTTTGGTCCAAAAGTGAAATTTTTCTGACAAAATCGATCAAAAATGGCAGATTCTCAACCATTTTCGGCTTTAAAACCACTTTTCTAAACCGTTGCTAACGAAAAACATCGAGTTTTGAAGTTCTGCGCTTTGTATAAGGAAATAGCTTAACAATGGCTCTACGTCACGGTAGACCAAAATGCCCATATCTCGGGAAGTTACAGGCCTACAGCGCCCAAATTTCGGCACAAACCCCAATTCGTCAATATCTATTAGCCCATAGATTTTCAGAAAAGTGCAACAAAAACCTGCGAATCGAGTTTTTGGCCTCTCTAGGACTCTAACAAGTGACATTGAGCGAGAAAAAAATTTTTTTTTTTTGGTCCAAAACTGAAATTTTCCTGACAAAATCGATCAAAAATGGCGGATTCTCATCCATTTTCGGCTTTAAAACCACTTTTTTAAACCGTTTCTAACGAAAAACATCGAGTTTTGAAGTTCTGCGCTTTGTATAAGGAAATAGCTTAACAATGGCTCTACGTCACGGTAGACCAAAATGCCCATATCTCGGGAAGTTACAGGCCTACAGCGCCCAAATTTCGGCACAAACCCCAATTCGTCAATATCTATTAGCCCATAGATTTTCAGAAAAGTGCAACAAAAACCTGCGAATCGAGTTTTTGGCCTCTCTAGGACTCTAACAAGTGACATTGAGCGAGAAAAAAAATTTTTTTTTTTGGTCCAAAACTGAAATTTTCCTGACAAAATCGATCAAAAATGGCGGATTCTCATCCATTTTCGGCTTTAAAACCACTTTTTTAAACCGTTTCTAACGAAAAACATCGAGTTTTGAAGTTCTGCGCTTTGTATAAGGAAATAGCTTAACAATGGCTCTACGTCACGGTAGACCAAAATGCCCATATCTCGGGAAGTTACAGGCCTACAGCGCCCAAATTTCGGCACAAACCCCAATTCGTCAATATCTATTAGCCCATAGATTTTCAGAAAAGTGCAACAAAAACCTGCGAATCGAGTTTTTGGCCTCTCTAGGACTCTAACAAGTGACATTGAGCGAGAAAAAAAATTTTTTTTTTTGGTCCAAAACTGAAATTTTCCTGACAAAATCGATCAAAAATGGCGGATTCTCATCCATTTTCGGCTTTAAAACCACTTTTTTAAACCGTTTCTAACGAAAAACATCGAGTTTTGAAGTTCTGCGCTTTGTATAAGGAAATAGCTTAACAATGGCTCTACGTCACGGTAGACCAAAATGCCCATATCTCGGGAAGTTACAGGCCTACAGCGCCCAAATTTCGGCACAAACCCCAATTCGTCAATATCTATTAGCCCATAGATTTTCAGAAAAGTGCAACAAAAACCTGCGAATCGAGTTTTTGGCCTCTCTAGGACTCTAACAAGTGACATTGAGCGAGAAAAAAAATTTTTTTTTTTGGTCCAAAACTGAAATTTTCCTGACAAAATCGATCAAAAATGGCGGATTCTCATCCATTTTCGGCTTTAAAACCACTTTTTTAAACCGTTTCTAACGAAAAACATCGAGTTTTGAAGTTCTGCGCTTTGTATAAGGAAATAGCTTAACAATGGCTCTACGTCACGGTAGACCAAAATGCCCATATCTCGGGAAGTTACAGGCCTACAGCGCCCAAATTTCGGCACAAACCCCAATTCGTCAATATCTATTAGCCCATAGATTTTCAGAAAAGTGCAACAAAAACCTGCGAATCGAGTTTTTGGCCTCTCTAGGACTCTAACAAGTGACATTGAGCGAGAAAAAAAATTTTTTTTTTTGGTCCAAAACTGAAATTTTCCTGACAAAATCGATCAAAAATGGCCGATTCTCATCCATTTTCGGCTTTAAAACCACTTTTTTAAACCGTTTCTAACGAAAAACATCGAGTTTTGAAGTTCTGCGCTTTGTATAAGGAAATAGCTTAACAATGGCTCTACGTCACGGTAGACCAAAATGCCCATATCTCGGGAAGTTACAGGCCTACAGCGCCCAAATTTCGGCACAAACCCCAATTCGTCAATATCTATTAGCCCATAGATTTTCAGAAAAGTGCAACAAAAACCTGCGAATCGAGTTTTTGGCCTCTCTAGGACTCTAACAAGTGACATTGAGCGAGAAAAAAAATTTTTTTTTTTGGTCCAAAACTGAAATTTTCCTGACAAAATCGATCAAAAATGGCGGATTCTCATCCATTTTCGGCTTTAAAACCACTTTTTTAAACCGTTTCTAACGAAAAACATCGAGTTTTGAAGTTCTGCGCTTTGTATAAGGAAATAGCTTAACAATGGCTCTACGTCACGGTAGACCAAAATGCCCATATCTCGGGAAGTTACAGGCCTACAGCGCCCAAATTTCGGCACAAACCCCAATTCGTCAATATCTATTAGCCCATAGATTTTCAGAAAAGTGCAACAAAAACCTGCGAATCGAGTTTTTGGCCTCTCTAGGACTCTAACAAGTGACATTGAGCGAGAAAAAAAATTTTTTTTTTGGTCCAAAACTGAAATTTTCCTGACAAAATCGATCAAAAATGGCGGATTCTCATCCATTTTCGGCTTTAAAACACCTTTTTAAACCGTTTCTAACGAAAAACATCGAGTTTTGAAGTTCTGCGCTTTGTATAAGGAAATAGCTTAACAATGGCTCTACGTCACGGTAGACCAAAATGCCCATATCTCGGGAAGTTACAGGCCTACAGCGCCCAAATTTCGGCACAAACCCCAATTCGTCAATATCTATTAGCCCATAGATTTTCAGAAAAGTGCAACAAAAACCTGCGAATCGAGTTTTTGGCCTCTCTAGGACTCTAACAAGTGACATTGAGCGAGAAAAAAAATTTTTTTTTTTGGTCCAAAACTGAAATTTTCCTGACAAAATCGATCAAAAATGGCGGATTCTCATCCATTTTCGGCTTTAAAACCACCTTTTTAAACCGTTTCTAACGAAAAACATCGAGTTTTGAAGTTCTGCGCTTTGTATAAGGAAATAGCTTAACAATGGCTCTACGTCACGGTAGACCAAAATGCCCATATCTCGGGAAGTTACAGGCCTACAGCGCCCAAATTTCGGCACAAACCCCAATTCGTCAATATCTATTAGCCCATAGATTTTCAGAAAAGTGCAACAAAAACCTGCGAATCGAGTTTTTGGCCTCTCTAGGACTCTAACAAGTGACATTGAGCGAGAAAAAAAATTTTTTTTTTTGGTCCAAAACTGAAATTTTCCTGACAAAATCGATCAAAAATGGCGGATTCTCATCCATTTTCGGCTTTAAAACCACTTTTTTAAACCGTTTCTAACGAAAAACATCGAGTTTTGAAGTTCTGCGCTTTGTATAAGGAAATAGCTTAACAATGGCTCTACGTCACGGTAGACCAAAATGCCCATATCTCGGGAAGTTACAGGCCTACAGCGCCCAAATTTCGGCACAAACCCCAATTCGTCAATATCTATTAGCCCATAGATTTTCAGAAAAGTGCAACAAAAACCTGCGAATCGAGTTTTTGGCCTCTCTAGGACTCTAACAAGTGACATTGAGCGAGAAAAAAAATTTTTTTTTTTTGGTCCAAAACTGAAATTTTCCTGACAAAATCGATCAAAAATGGCGGATTCTCATCCATTTTCGGCTTTAAAACCACTTTTTTAAACCGTTTCTAACGAAAAACATCGAGTTTTGAAGTTCTGCGCTTTGTATAAGGAAATAGCTTAACAATGGCTCTACGTCACGGTAGACCAAAATGCCCATATCTCGGGAAGTTACAGGCCTACAGCGCCCAAATTCGGCACAAACCCCAATTCGTCAATATCTATTAGCCCATAGATTTTCAGAAAAGTGCAACAAAAACCTGCGAATCGAGTTTTTGGCCTCTCTAGGACTCTAACAAGTGACATTGAGCGAGAAAAAAAATTTTTTTTTTTGGTCCAAAACTGAAATTTTCCTGACAAAATCGATCAAAAATGGCGGATTCTCATCCATTTTCGGCTTTAAAACCACTTTTTTAAACCGTTTCTAACGAAAAACATCGAGTTTTGAAGTTCTGCGCTTTGTATAAGGAAATAGCTTAACAATGGCTCTACGTCACGGTAGACCAAAATGCCCATATCTCGGGAAGTTACAGGCCTACAGCGCCCAAATTTCGGCACAAACCCCAATTCGTCAATATCTATTAGCCCATAGATTTTCAGAAAAGTGCAACAAAAACCTGCGAATCGAGTTTTTTGGCCTCTCTAGGACTCTAACAAGTGACATTGAGCGAGAAAAAAAATTTTTTTTTTTGGTCCAAAACTGAAATTTTCCTGACAAAATCGATCAAAAATGGCGGATTCTCATCCATTTTCGGCTTTAAAACCACTTTTTTAAACCGTTTCTAACGAAAAACATCGAGTTTTGAAGTTCTGCGCTTTGTATAAGGAAATAGCTTAACAATGGCTCTACGTCACGGTAGACCAAAATGCCCATATCTCGGGAAGTTACAGGCCTACAGCGCCCAAATTTCGGCACAAACCCCAATTCGTCAATATCTATTAGCCCATAGATTTTCAGAAAAGTGCAACAAAAACCTGCGAATCGAGTTTTTGGCCTCTCTAGGACTCTAACAAGTGACATTGAGCGAGAAAAAATTTTTTTTTTTTGGTCCAAAACTGAAATTTTCCTGACAAAATCGATCAAAAATGGCGGATTCTCATCCATTTTCGGCTTTAAAACCACTTTTTTAAACCGTTTCTAACGAAAAACATCGAGTTTTGAAGTTCTGCGCTTTGTATAAGGAAATAGCTTAACAATGGCTCTACGTCACGGTAGACCAAAATGCCCATATCTCGGGAAGTTACAGGCCTACAGCGCCCAAATTTCGGCACAAACCCCAATTCGTCAATATCTATTAGCCCATAGATTTTCAGAAAAGTGCAACAAAAACCTGCGAATCGAGTTTTTGGCCTCTCTAGGACTCTAACAAGTGACATTGAGCGAGAAAAAAAATTTTTTTTTTGGTCCAAAACTGAAATTTTCCTGACAAAATCGATCAAAAATGGCGGATTCTCATCCATTTTCGGCTTTAAAACCACTTTTTTAAACCGTTTCTAACGAAAAACATCGAGTTTTGAAGTTCTGCGCTTTGTATAAGGAAATAGCTTAACAATGGCTCTACGTCACGGTAGACCAAAATGCCCATATCTCGGGAAGTTACAGGCCTACAGCGCCCAAATTTCGGCACAAACCCCAATTCGTCAATATCTATTAGCCCATAGATTTTCAGAAAAGTGCAACAAAAACCTGCGAATCGAGTTTTTGGCCTCTCTAGGACTCTAACAAGTGACATTGAGCGAGAAAAAAAATTTTTTTTTTTGGTCCAAAACTGAAATTTTCCTGACAAAATCGATCAAAAATGGCGGATTCTCATCCATTTTCGGCTTTAAAACCACTTTTTTAAACCGTTTCTAACGAAAAACATCGAGTTTTGAAGTTCTGCGCTTTGTATAAGGAAATAGCTTAACAATGGCTCTACGTCACGGTAGACCAAAATGCCCATATCTCGGAAGTTACAGGCCTACAGCGCCCAAATTTCGGCACAAACCCCAATTCGTCAATATCTATTAGCCCATAGATTTTCAGAAAAGTGCAACAAAAACCTGCGAATCGAGTTTTTGGCCTCTCTAGGACTCTAACAAGTGACATTGAGGGAGAAAAAATTTTTTTTTTTTTGGTCCAAAACTGAAATTTTCCTGACAAAATCGATCAAAAATGGCGGATTCTCATCCATTTTCGGCTTTAAAACCACTTTTTTAAACCGTTTCTAACGAAAAACATCGAGTTTTGAAGTTCTGCGCTTTGTATAAGGAAATAGCTTAACAATGGCTCTACGTCACGGTAGACCAAAATGCCCATATCTCGGGAAGTTACAGGCCTACAGCGCCCAAATTTCGGCACAAACCCCAATTCGTCAATATCTATTAGCCCATAGATTTTCAGAAAAGTGCAACAAAAACCTGCGAATCGAGTTTTTGGCCTCTCTAGGACTCTAACAAGTGACATTGAGCGAGAAAAAAAATTTTTTTTTTTGGTCCAAAACTGAAATTTTCCTGACAAAATCGATCAAAAATGGCGGATTCTCATCCATTTTCGGCTTTAAAACCACTTTTTTAAACCGTTTCTAACGAAAAACATCGAGTTTTGAAGTTCTGCGCTTTGTATAAGGAAATAGCTTAACAATGGCTCTACGTCACGGTAGACCAAAATGCCCATATCTCGGGAAGTTACAGGCCTACAGCGCCCAAATTTCGGCACAAACCCCAATTCGTCAATATCTATTAGCCCATAGATTTTCAGAAAAGTGCAACAAAAACCTGCGAATCGAGTTTTTGGCCTCTCTAGGACTCTAACAAGTGACATTGAGGGAGAAAAAATTTTTTTTTTTTTGGTCCAAAACTGAAATTTTCCTGACAAAATCGATCAAAAATGGCGGATCTCATCCATTTTCGGCTTTAAAACCACTTTTTTAAACCGTTTCTAACGAAAAACATCGAGTTTTGAAGTTCTGCGCTTTGTATAAGGAAATAGCTTAACAATGGCTCTACGTCACGGTAGACCAAAATGCCCATATCTCGGGAAGTTACAGGCCTACAGCGCCCAAATTTCGGCACAAACCCCAATTCGTCAATATCTATTAGCCCATAGATTTCAGAAAAGTGCAACAAAAACCTGGCCGAATCGAGTTTTTGGCCTCTCTAGGACTCTAACAAGTGACATTGAGCGAGAAAAAAAATTTTTTTTTTTGGTCCAAAACTGAAATTTTCCTGACAAAATCGATCAAAAATGGCGGATTCTCATCCATTTTCGGCTTTAAAACCACTTTTTAAACCGTTTCTAACGAAAAACATCGAGTTTGAAGTTCTGCGCTTTGTATAAGGAAATAGCTTAACAATGGCTCTACGTCACGGTAGACCAAAATGCCCATATCTCGGGAAGTTACAGGCCTACAGCGCCCAAATTTCGGCACAAACCCCAATTCGTCAATATCTATTAGCCCATAGATTTTCAGAAAAGTGCAACAAAAACCTGCGAATCGAGTTTTTGGCCTCTCTAGGACTCTAACAAGTGACATTGAGCGAGAAAAAAAATTTTTTTTTTGGTCCAAAACTGAAATTTTCCTGACAAAATCGATCAAAAATGGCGGATTCTCATCCATTTTCGGCTTTAAAACCACTTTTTTAAACCGTTTCTAACGAAAAACATCGAGTTTTGAAGTTCTGCGCTTTGTATAAGGAAATAGCTTAACAATGGCTCTACGTCACGGTAGACCAAAATGCCCATATCTCGGGAAGTTACAGGCCTACAGCGCCCAAATTTCGGCACAAACCCCAATTCGTCAATATCTATTAGCCCATAGATTTTCAGAAAAGTGCAACAAAAACCTGCGAATCGAGTTTTTGGCCTCTCTAGGACTCTAACAAGTGACATTGAGCGAGAAAAAAAAATTTTTTTTTTTGGTCCAAAACTGAAATTTTCCTGACAAAATCGATCAAAAATGGCGGATTCTCATCCATTTTCGGCTTTAAAACCACTTTTTTAAACCGTTTCTAACGAAAAACATCTAGTTTTGAAGTTCTGCGCTTTGTATAAGGAAATAGCTTAACAATGGCTCTACGTCACGGTAGACCAAAATGCCCATATCTCGGGAAGTTACAGGCCTACAGCGCCCAAATTTCGGCACAAACCCCAATTCGTCAATATCTATTAGCCCATAGATTTTCAGAAAAGTGCAACAAAAACCTGCGAATCGAGTTTTTGGCCTCTCTAGGACTCTAACAAGTGACATTGAGCGAGAAAAACAATTTTTTTTTTGGTCCAAAACTGAAATTTTCCTGACAAAATCGATCAAAAATGGCGGATTCTCATCCATTTTCGGCTTTAAAACCACTTTTTTTAAACCGTTTCTAACGAAAAACATCGAGTTTTGAAGTTCTGCGCTTTGTATAAGGAAATAGCTTAACAATGGCTCTACGTCACGGTAGACCAAAATGCCCATATCTCGGGAAGTTACAGGCCTACAGCGCCCAAATTTCGGCACAAACCCCAATTCGTCAATATCTATTAGCCCATAGATTTTCAGAAAAGTGCAACAAAAACCTGCGAATCGAGTTTTTGGCCTCTCTAGGACTCTAACAAGTGACATTGAGCGAGAAAAAAATTTTTTTTTTTTGGTCCAAAACTGAAATTTTCCTGACAAAATCGATCAAAAATGGCGGATTCTCATCCATTTTCGGCTTTAAAACCACTTTTTAAACCGTTTCTAACGAAAAACATCGAGTTTTGAAGTTCTGCGCTTTGTATAAGGAAATAGCTTAACAATGGCTCTACGTCACGGTAGACCAAAATGCCCATATCTCGGGAAGTTACAGGCCTACAGCGCCCAAATTTCGGCACAAACCCCAATTCGTCAATATCTATTAGCCCATAGATTTTCAGAAAAGTGCAACAAAAACCTGCGAATCGAGTTTTTGGCCTCTCTAGGACTCTAACAAGTGACATTGAGCGAGAAAAAAAATTTTTTTTTTTGGTCCAAAACTGAAATTTTCCTGACAAAATCGATCAAAAATGGCGGATTCTCATCCATTTTCGGCTTTAAAACCACTTTTTTAAACCGTTTCTAACGAAAAACATCTAGTTTTGAAGTTCTGCGCTTTGTATAAGGAAATAGCTTAACAATGGCTCTACGTCACGGTAGACCAAAATGCCCTTATCTCGGGAAGTTACAGGCCTACAGCGCCCAAATTTCGGCACAAACCCCAATTCGTCAATATCTATTAGCCCATAGATTTTCAGAAAAGTGCAACAAAAACCTGCGAATCGAGTTTTTGGCCTCTCTAGGACTCTAACAAGTGACATTGAGCGAGAAAAATTTTTTTTTTTTTTTGGTCCAAAACTGAAATTTTCCTGACAAAATCGATCAAAAATGGCGGATTCTCATCCATTTTCGGCTTTAAAACCACTTTTTTAAACCGTTTCTAACGAAAAACATCGAGTTTTGAAGTTCTGCGCTTTGTATAAGGAAATAGCTTAACAATGGCTCTACGTCACGGTAGACCAAAATGCCCATATCTCGGGAAGTTACAGGCCTACAGCGCCCAAATTTCGGCACAAACCCCAATTCGTCAATATCTATTAGCCCATAGATTTTCAGAAAAGTGCAACAAAAACCTGCGAATCGAGTTTTTGGCCTCTCTAGGACTCTAACAAGTGACATTGAGCGAGAAAAAAATTTTTTTTTTTGGTCCAAAACTGAAATTTTCCTGACAAAATCGATCAAAAATGGCGGATTCTCATCCATTTTCGGCTTTTAAAACCACTTTTTTAAACCGTTTCTAACGAAAAACATCGAGTTTTGAAGTTCTGTGCTTTGTATAAGGAAATAGCTTAACAATGGCTCTACGTCACGGTAGACCAAAATGCCATATCTCGGGAAGTTACAGGCCTACAGCGCCCAAATTTCGGCACAAACCCCAATTCGTCAATATCTATTAGCCCATAGATTTTCAGAAAAGTGCAACAAAAACCTGCGAATCGAGTTTTTGGCCTCTCTAGGACTCTAACAAGTGACATTGAGCGAGAAAAAAATTTTTTTTTTTTTGGTCCAAAAACTGAAATTTTCCTGACAAAATCGATCAAAAATGGCGGATTCTCATCCATTTTCGGCTTTAAAACCACTTGTTTAAACCGTTTCTAACGAAAAACATCGAGTTTTGAAGTTCTGCGCTTTGTATAAGGAAATAGCTTAACAATGGCTCTACGTCACGGTAGACCAAAATGCCCATATCTCGGGAAGTTACAGGCCTACAGCGCCCAAATTTCGGCACAAACCCCAATTCGTCAATATCTATTAGCCCATAGATTTTCAGAAAAGTGCAACAAAAACCTGCGAATCGAGTTTTTGGCCTCTCTAGGACTCTAACAAGTGACATTGAGCGAGAAAAAAATATTTTTTTTTGGTCCAAAACTGAAATTTTCCTGACAAAATCGATCAAAAATGGCGGATTCTCATCCATTTTCGGCTTTAAAACCACTTTTTTAAACCGTTTCTAACGAAAAACATCGAGTTTTGAAGTTCTGCGCTTTGTATAAGGAAATAGCTTAACAATGGCTCTACGTCACGGTAGACCAAAATGCCCATATCTCGGGAAGTTACAGGCCTACAGCGCCCAAATTTCGGCACAAACCCCAATTCGTCAATATCTATTAGCCCATAGATTTTCAGAAAAGTGCAACAAAAACCTGCGAATCGAGTTTTTGGCCTCTCTAGGACTCTAACAAGTGACATTGAGCGAGAAAAAAATTTTTTTTTTTTGGTCCAAAACTGAAATTTTCCTGACAAAATCGATCAAAAATGGCGGATTCTCATCCATTTTCGGCTTTAAAACCACTTTTTTAAACCGTTTCTAACGAAAACATCGAGTTTTGAAGTTCTGCACTTTGTATAAGGAAATAGCTTAACAATGGCTCTACGTCACGGTAGACCAAAATGCCCATATCTCGGAAGTTACAGGCCTACAGCGCCCAAATTTCGGCACAAACCCCAATTCGTCAATATCTATTAGCCCATAGATTTTCAGAAAAGTGCAACAAAAACCTGCTAATCGAGTTTTTGGCCTCTCTAGGACTCTAACAAGTGACATTGAGCGAGAAAAAAATTTTTTTTTTTTGGTCCAAAACTGAAATTTTCCTGACAAAATCGATCAAAAATGGCGGATTCTCATCCATTTTCGGCTTTAAAACCACTTTTTTAAACCGTTTCTAACGAAAAACATCGAGTTTTGAAGTTCTGCGCTTTGTATAAGGAAATAGCTTAACAATGGCTCTACGTCACGGTAGACCAAAATGCCCATATCTCGGGAAGTTACAGGCCTACAGCGCCCAAATTTCGGCACAAACCCCAATTCGTCAATATCTATTAGCCCATAGATTTTCAGAAAAGTGCAACAAAAACCTGCGAATCGAGTTTTTGGCCTCTCTAGGACTCTAATAAGTGACATTGAGCGAGAAAAAAATATTTTTTTTTGGTCCAAAACTGAAATTTTCCTGACAAAATCGATCAAAAATGGCGGATTCTCATCCATTTTCGGCTTTAAAACCACTTTTTTAAACCGTTTCTAACGAAAAACATCGAGTTTTGAAGTTCTGCGCTTTGTATAAGGAAATAGCTTAACAATGGCTCTACGTCACGGTAGACCAAAATGCCCATATCTCGGGAAGTTACAGGCCTACAGCGCCCAAATTTCGCACAAACCCCAATTCGTCAATATCTATTAGCCCATAGATTTTCAGAAAAGTGCAACAAAAACCTGCGAATCGAGTTTTTGGCCTCTCTAGGACTCTAACAAGTGACATTGAGCGAGAAAAAAAATTTTTTTTTTTTGGTCCAAAACTGAAATTTTCCTGACAAAATCGATCAAAAATGGCGGATTCTCATCCATTTTCGGCTTTAAAACCACTTTTTTAAACCGTTTCTAACGAAAAACATCGAGTTTTGAAGTTCTGCGCTTTGTATAAGGAAATAGCTTAACAATGGCTCTACGTCACGGTAGACCAAAATGCCCATATCTCGGGAAGTTACAGGCCTACAGCGCCCAAATTTCGGCACAAACCCCAATTCGTTAATATCTATTAGCCCATAGATTTTCAGAAAAGTGCAACAAAAACCTGCTAATCGAGTTTTTGGCCTCTCTAGGACTCTAACAAGTGACATTGAGCGAGAAAAAAATTTTTTTTTTTTGGTCCAAAACTGAAATTTTCCTGACAAAATCGATCAAAAATGGCGGATTCTCATCCATTTTCGGCTTTAAAACCACTTTTTTAAACCGTTTCTAACGAAAAACATCGAGTTTTGAAGTTCTGCGCTTTGTATAAGGAAATAGCTTAACAATGGCTCTACGTCACGGTAGACCAAAATGCCCATATCTCGGGAAGTTACAGGCCTACAGCGCCCAAATTTCGGCACAAACCCCAATTCGTCAATATCTATTAGCCCATAGATTTTCAGAAAAGTGCAACAAAAACCTGCGAATCGAGTTTTTGGCCTCTCTAGGACTCTAACAAGTGACATTGAGCGAGAAAAAAATTTTTTTTTTTTTG
>JARJEI010000013.1:9873573-9884391 GCA_029955415.1 Lottia scabra | reverse complement strand
TACCTGGTAAAAATATCTGCCCCGAGTGAGGATCGAACTCACGACCTTCAGATTGCTCTTCACTAGTTTGGATTATGAGACTGACGCGCTGCCTACTGCGCTATCGAGGCATGCATTCATCAGGCTAAAACATGGAAGTCGTTCATTTCGGTTCGGTATTCTTACCCATTAATATATATCTAGTTATCCTCTTTAAGCCAATAATTCGCCCCAGAAAAGAAAAGACATATGGGCGTTAATTGGCGCGTTATTTGTAATGTGGAGAGACACAATATTGCAGAATAAGCTTCTTTGATTAATACTATCAAAACCTAAATCAGGTTTTTATACCGCGTGTTACTACATCCTTTGTCGGCGTCGGTGGTGTAAAGGTTAGCATGGTTGCCTTCCAAGCAATCGATCCGGGTTCGATTCCCGGCCGACGCAAGAAATCTTTTGATCTTTTTATCTGCGCGATTCTTTTTGAAATTTGCTTCAGTTTTCTTACGTCAAAATCCAATCAAAATATCCTGGGAAATTATTAATTGTGGCATGATTTGTGTATGTTTCAAACTTTTCACATGACTTCTTCGTCCCTGTATCTGAAACCCATCATGGCAAAAGAGATCGGATGTGCATTTATACCTATATCTCAACTCATCTCGTAAACAGGGAATTTGTCATAAATGTTGAAAAGTGTATTGTACTGGTGACATTGCACGACAAAGCCTCAAGGGAGGTTCGAACTCCCGACCCCTGGTTTACGAGACCAGTGCTCTAACCACTGAGCTATTGAGGCACCTTTCGCTGTAGAAAACTGCATCCTTGGCAAAAATCCTGCATTTGAGGAAGAGGTGGTTGAATTGGCCGCATCCGAGAAAAAAATCGCTAATGTGCGCCGCCCGGGAATCGAACCCGGGTCGCAAGAATGGGAATCTTGCATGATACCACTACACCAGCGGCGCATTATATTGCATTAAGATACTCGTTCAAAGAATTGAGTCTACTATTTATTATTCATTCGAAAACAGAAGGAAAATTATTTGTCAGAAGTGGGATTCGAACCCACGCCTACATTCGTAGACCAGAATGCTCATCCCGCCGATTTTCAGCGAAGGAAGATATCCTTGAGTCTGGCGCCTTAGACCGCTCGGCCATCCTGACATACCAGTGCTAGGAGATTTATTCCAAGCGCACTATGACGTATTTACTTTGTCTTGTTTAAGTGATTGTTCCTGTCTATTGTAACGCAAATAGTTCTTTTCTCCTGCATTTCGCGAAAAAAGTGTCTGCCGCCAGAGTTCAGCACTCCTGCCGAAACCCGGGATCGAACCAGGGACCTTTAGATCTTCAGTCTAACGCTCTCCCAACTGAGCTATTTCGGCCGACATCAACTTTTACGAAATAAGGTAAGCCATCGGAGCACGAAATTTGATTAAGGGTTAGGAGTGGGTTTAAGTTAGGAATTATAGGTTGTAACATTACAGTTAAGCAATGTTACGAAAGCACAGGCACAGGTATGTAGGCACAACCTTTAGTAAAAGTTATTGATTGTGCAATTAGATAAAAAAATAAATAATAAGATTGAAAATGATGAAGTAGCTATCTATAATCTTGTGAATCTGAAATATAATAACAATACTGGTTCCCTGATAGGAACATTAGTATCCATGGAAATGGATATACTATATTATGTAAGGTTTGCTATCATATGAAATCACTAATGTAATAAAAAAAATATAAAAAAAACATTATATAATGAATGATATAATATAATTGGTTTGAAAATAATATAATACGATTTTTTGAAAATACTGGAAAATTACTCGTTGGATAACATAGGTAAGAAATAAGAAGGTGGAAGAAAAGTCTAAGGAAGGAGGGGTAATCTACCATGGACTAAGATATCATTAAGATTTTTATTTCGTGTATAGGCAATCACTAAATCGTTTGTGAAAACAGCAGGAAATTTATCTTGTAATTCCTTGTAAAGGCGGATTATAATTCGGTTAGGGTTAGGGTTAATCCACTGAAGTACATTGAAGAAGACAATGCTGAGTTTTTTCAGATTTGAATATTCACGAGGGGCAGAAAGCAAAAATACATTTCGACGAGGATGGGATTCGAACCCACGCGGGGAGACCCCAATGGATTAGCAGTCCATCGCCTTAACCACTCGGCCACCTCGTCACATGCGCTCGTGTTTTGGAACGCTTCTTGTTTCCGAGCGTTTCGATAAAATATCATTCGTTTCTTTATGAAAAAGTGTCTGCCGCCAGAGTTCAGCACTCCTGCCGAAACCCGGGATCGAACCAGGGACCTTTAGATCTTCAGTCTAACGCTCTCCCAACTGAGCTATTTCGGCCGACAAGGGAAGTGAGACAGGCCTTTGAGACCTTTAAGGACTATTTCCTAGGATCCTTCCTTTCTATGCTATGCTTTGCTATATTATTTTCTACTTTAATGTTTTTTAACGCGAATTTACGAGCCCGACGATAGCTCAGTTGGTAGAGCGGAGGACTGTAGTGTTAATTTGTTGGCTGTTATCCTTAGGTCGATGGTTCAAATCCGTCTCGTCGGAGAGTTGTTTTCTTTTTCTTTTTTCGTTCTTAAGTGTGAACTAGTCAGCGCTGAAAATTGAAAAAAGAAAAAAAACACAGCCCCCAGGGAGGATCGAACTCCCGACCCCTGGTTTACAAGACCAGTGCTCTAGCCACTGAGCTATGGAGGCTTGAGAGCGACATCTGTCACAGCGTTTTGTACGGTTATTGCTTCATATACAACATTCTTAAGGCAGGTCAATGGGTCGATAAATTCTATTTCACTGTTTTTAAAAGGATTTTAAAAAGATGTCTTTCTTACCTGGTAAAAATATCTGCCCCGAGTGAGGATCGAACTCACGACCTTCAGATTGCTCTTCACTAGTTTGGATTATGAGACTGACGCGCTGCCTACTGCGCTATCGAGGCATGCATTCATCAGGCTAAAACATGGAAGTCGTTCATTTCGGTTCGGTATTCTTACCCATTAATATATATCTAGTTATCCTCTTTAAGCCAATAATTCGCCCCAGAAAAGAAAAGACATATGGGCGTTAATTGGCGCGTTATTTGTAATGTGGAGAGACACAATATTGCAGAATAAGCTTCTTTGATTAATACTATCAAAACCTAAATCAGGTTTTTATACCGCGTGTTACTACATCCTTTGTCGGCGTCGGTGGTGTAAAGGTTAGCATGGTTGCCTTCCAAGCAATCGATCCGGGTTCGATTCCCGGCCGACGCAAGAAATCTTTTGATCTTTTTATCTGCGCGATTCTTTTTGAAATTTGCTTCAGTTTTCTTACGTCAAAATCCAATCAAAATATCCTGGGAAATTATTAATTGTGGCATGATTTGTGTATGTTTCAAACTTTTCACATGACTTCTTCGTCCCTGTATCTGAAACCCATCATGGCAAAAGAGATCGGATGTGCATTTATACCTATATCTCAACTCATCTCGTAAACAGGGAATTTGTCATAAATGTTGAAAAGTGTATTGTACTGGTGACATTGCACGACAAAGCCTCAAGGGAGGTTCGAACTCCCGACCCCTGGTTTACGAGACCAGTGCTCTAACCACTGAGCTATTGAGGCACCTTTCGCTGTAGAAAACTGCATCCTTGGCAAAAATCCTGCATTTGAGGAAGAGGTGGTTGAATTGGCCGCATCCGAGAAAAAAATCGCTAATGTGCTTGCAAGAAAAAAAAAAGCATGGTTGCCTTCCAAGCAATCGATCCGGGTTCGATTCCCGGCCGACGCAAGAAATCTTTTGATCTTTTTATCTGCGCGATTCTTTTTGAAATTTGCTTCAGTTTTCTTACGTCAAAATCCAATCAAAATATCCTGGGAAATTATTAATTGTGGCATGATTTGTGTATGTTTCAAACTTTTCACATGACTTCTTCGTCCCTGTATCTGAAACCCATCATGGCAAAAGAGATCGGATGTGCATTTATACCTATATCTCAACTCATCTCGTAAACAGGGAATTTGTCATAAATGTTGAAAAGTGTATTGTACTGGTGACATTGCACGACAAAGCCTCAAGGGAGGTTCGAACTCCCGACCCCTGGTTTACGAGACCAGTGCTCTAACCACTGAGCTATTGAGGCACCTTTCGCTGTAGAAAACTGCATCCTTGGCAAAAATCCTGCATTTGAGGAAGAGGTGGTTGAATTGGCCGCATCCGAGAAAAAAATCGCTAATGTGCGCCGCCCGGGAATCGAACCCGGGTCGCAAGAATGGGAATCTTGCATGATACCACTACACCAGCGGCGCATTATATTGCATTAAGATACTCGTTCAAAGAATTGAGTCTACTATTTATTATTCATTCGAAAACAGAAGGAAAATTATTTGTCAGAAGTGGGATTCGAACCCACGCCTACATTCGTAGACCAGAATGCTCATCCCGCCGATTTTCAGCGAAGGAAGATATCCTTGAGTCTGGCGCCTTAGACCGCTCGGCCATCCTGACATACCAGTGCTAGGAGATTTATTCCAAGCGCACTATGACGTATTTACTTTGTCTTGTTTAAGTGATTGTTCCTGTCTATTGTAACGCAAATAGTTCTTTTCTCCTGCATTTCGCGAAAAAAGTGTCTGCCGCCAGAGTTCAGCACTCCTGCCGAAACCCGGGATCGAACCAGGGACCTTTAGATCTTCAGTCTAACGCTCTCCCAACTGAGCTATTTCGGCCGACATCAACTTTTACGAAATAAGGTAAGCCATCGGAGCACGAAATTTGATGGGACTTCCGGTTGGTGGATTATAGGAGTGAGACGTGTTTTTTCATCTCTCTTCAAAATCGACTAACATCGACTTTGTGTGTATTTATCCTGCCACATTTTTGATATGGAAAGTTTTATCGTAAGTTAGTAGTTAATTTGCTGACTTTATTTTTGTGCTTCCTGGACTAAATAACTATTTTGAGGGCCTTTTGGCCCGACTGTTTACAGTCAATTCAATAAGATGGCGTCCACGGCGTCGTCGGACTCGAAAAACAATAATAGTGTTCACAACCTGTTGGTTAAAGGCAATACGGTGAAGGTTTCTCTTTTGGATACAAAGAAAAACAGTGCATCGGAAATTATTAATCTAATAGAGAATAAACTTGGTTTGGATTGTGTTTTGGCTATTGTTCCATGTGATGATTCGTATGATGTTACTTTGATAAATACAGATTTGGCAAAAACTCTTGCTGTTCAGGGATTAGAGACTGGTTTAGGGAGTCTACACTGCAGATTTGTTGATTTAAGAATAAAAGTTGTGTCGTTTATGCACATGCCGGTTTACATTACTGATGAATCTATTGAGGCTAAGCTTAATTCGTGGGGTGTTATTCCATATGGTCCGATTATTCGCAAAGTTACTGATTTTGATGGAAAGAAGAGATATGATGGTACTAGATATGTTAAAATCAAATTCCCCCCTACCGTATGTAGTTTACCGTACGTCACTGTCTTTGATGGTTGTTCTTATAAGGTAAGACACAATGACCAAGAAAGGGTCTGTTTTATTTGCTTGCAGCCTGGTCATGTTGTTTCTGGGTGTCCAGAATTTAAGTGCTACAGATGTAAAAAGCAGGGTCATGCTAAAAGGGCGTGTACAGCAGTTCTATGTCCAAGGTGCAGAGAATGGGATTGTGATTGTTTACGTCCAGATGTTAACATTTTTGTTGGTGATCAAAACTCAGTCAGTGACGTCGATGAACATCTGGTTTGTTCCCACTTTCCCGGCAGATTATCGGGATTAAATTTGTCTAATCCGGATTAGCTGGGTTATAGGGATTAATCGGATTAAGGAAGATAAAATTCCACTAATGAGCTGATATAAAAAACTTAAAGTGAATATTAGTTCACATGTCAAAATGGTGAATGGACTTGCAGAAAGTGAGCGAACACATTTGCAAAGCATGTATATATATAAGGACGAACATATTATACCAGAATAATTATGTCCTTTGCATCATGGCTAATGTACAAGTGAACGTGCAATTTGTTTCAAACAGACGTGGTGATCAGTGCCTTTGCAAACAACCAAAATGTGAACCTATTCGTGAGAAGAGCTTCTGCAATACCTCTGCTTAGACCTGAACATATTGAAGACTACTGGTTCAATGCTCTTGAAGCTGTAAACATTGAAGAACCTTCGGGTTGCAAAGTTTGCTGACTATGTTACCGAGAAGTGGGTTGAGGTAGAAGAAATACGTATGTGGAACCAACAATCCTAACATCTTCAGATTCATCACCCTGATAAATTCTGAGCAAGCAATAACAGAGGTTAATATCAGTCAACTCCAGTCTGGTGGTAAGAAACAGTATCGCCAATTGGAACATGAACTTGATCGCCTGAAAGTCTGTCTACAGAACAGTAGCACGACCATAATGGAGTATGGAGATGCCGTCTCATCTTGTTGGTTTGTAATGTTCTGTGTCTGTGTGTACAATTGTTTAATTGTATATGAAATTTAAAAAAAAAATAAAATAAATAAAAATATCAGCCCATTAGTAGAATTTTATCTGCCTTAATCCGTCTAATCCCTATAACCCAGCTAATCCGGATTAGACAAATTTAATCCCGATAATCTGCCGGGAAAGTGGGAACACCCCGAACATCTACCCTCCGACGATGTTTGTTTAAGTAGCGAAGGTGTTGTTAAAAGGCGTGATAATGTTGTTGTAGGCGATACTTTACCGTTAATTGCTAACAGTGATACTAGCGGTAGTGATGTTTGTTTAAGTAGCGAAGGTGTTGTTAAAAGGCGTGATAATGTTGTTGTAAGCGATACTTTACCGTTAATTGCTAACAGTGATACTAGCGGTAGTGATTTAACGGAATCTAACGATAGTGTGCCAATTACTGTTGATGATCATATTGGTTTTGATGATAGTTCTCTTCCGACAAGTGCTCCGGTACCAAACATTGTTGGTAAAGATAAAAAAGATAGAAAGGTTGGAGTTCACAATTTAAAAGGTGCTAGTAGAGGTATATTATCTGATATATCGGATAACGGTAATAATAGTAAAAGTAAAGTGCATGATGATTGTGATTATGTGGAAATGATGGAAGATGATGATACTGAAGATAATGGTTCTGAAAATATAGGAACAGGTCATGGGAAGGTGAATAAATTTTCGGATAAACTGGGTTCTCAGCAAAAAGTGAAACACACTGAAGGTATTAGGAAAGGTACTTCTGCAAATAAAAAGTTGTCTAAAACAGTTACGAAAGTGTTGAAAAATGAACAACGTAAGAATAATGCTAAGTAATATTATTGTATCAATACTCTTTGTGATGATTTGCGAAATGGTTAAAATTGCAACTATTAACATTAACGGATTGAACACTATCTCCAGTTTTGAAAATTTTGTTGAGAATTCAAAATCTAAAAATTTGGACTTCATTTGTGTCCAAGAGACTCACTGGGATGATGCTTTCATTCAGTCATGTAAGCATCTTTGGGATGGTGAAATTGTTTTCTCGAATAGCAATTCAGGTTACCGAGGATGTGCTTTATTTATATCTAAAAGATTTTCAAGTACTTTTAGTACGGTTTCTGTTGACGTTGAAGGTCGTTATGTTGTATGTGAAATAACTATTAATGATTTTAAGTTCCATATTGTCTGTATTTATGCCCCAAATGATCCTTATATTAGATTAAGATTCTTTGAAAAGTTGACCGAAATATTGCATGATATAGAAAATGTAGTCCTGTGTGGAGATTTTAACGATGTTGTGGACTCGTTCCGGGACCGTTCCTCAAATATGCATGCTTATGGGCGCTCTTCTCGCGTCTTGCCCGATTTTGTATCTCAAAACTCACTATATGATATTTGGAGGCGGAAAAATCCAGACAAAACATGTTTTACACGCCAGCAATTGGTTCAAGGTTCGTTAAAGCAATCACGAATTGATTTTATTTTCATTTCATCATCCTTACTTAAATTTTCTACTTATTGTTTCATTTCTCACACCAGTGTCAGTGATCACAGTTACGTTACACTATTACTGAATTTTGATGGAGGTGATCGTGGTCCTGGTTTGTGGATATTCAATAATAAGTACCTTAAAGATCCACACTATAATCAAATTGTTAAGACTCTTGTAAAGGATTCTCTAGCGTGCCCTCTTTATTGTAATGAAATTCTTGTATTTTGGGACAATCTTAAATATCAAATTAAGCAAGCAAGTATTAGGTATGCAAAGAAGCAGCGTCAAAGATCTAAAGATGAGTTTTGGCAGTTACAGACTAGTCTTAATTATCATTATGGTCGAGCAGCAATACGTACAAATTATGATCATTCCGTTATTTCTGAATTAGAAGGTAAGCTAGCCGTGTATGAGAAAACATTGTGTGATGGAGCTATTTTGAGGTCAAAGGCAATTAATGCCTTAGAATCAGATAAATGTACAAAATACTTTTTAAATCTTGAAAAGTTTAAACAAGAGTCAAATGCTATTCGAAAACTTGTAAGGGCTGATGGGACTGAATTTTCTGCTACCCAAGACATCATACAGGAGTCTGTCACTTTTTATTCCACTTTATATGGCTATGATGATGTTGATCTTGATAACCAAAGAGTGTTATTTAATCTTATTGAAAAACGCCTTGACGATGTTGATTCTGAAACTTGTGATGAAGATATCACTCTAAAAGAACTTCACAATGCTTTAGGTGGAATGAAACGTGGCAAATCCCCTGGACCCGATGGCATCACTGTAGAATTCTTTAGTCATTTTTGGGATGTTATAGGTCCTATATATTTTAAGGTAGTGTGTGCTATCCAGGATGCAGGTGTTATGAGTAGGTCCATGAAAAGTGGAGTTATCTCCCTCTTTTACAAAAATCGAGGTGACAAACATCATCTTAAGAATTGGCGCCCAATTAGCTTATTGAACGTTGATTATAAAATCTTTTCACGTTCCTTAGCATTGAGATTAAAAACTGTCTTACCATCTATAATTTCATCGGACCAGTCATGCTGCATTCCTGGAAGAGACATAGCTACAAATATTATGAATTTAAGAGATATTTTTGATTATGTCAATTTTGAACAATTGCCTCTGTATATGTTAAGTTTAGATGCAGAGAAAGCATTTGATAGGGTATCACATCAATATATGTTTGAACTTTTGTGTCAGTTTGGCTTTGGTGACAAATTTGTCAATAATATTCGACTTCTATATAATGGAATCCGAAGCAGTTTAAAGATCAACGGTCACGTATCTCTACCTTTTTCTATTGGTCGTTCTGTTCGTCAAGGATGCCCAATATCAGCGCTATTGTATGTAATTACTGCTGAACCATTGAATTTGTTGATAAAGTCTCGTTTAGATATTTTAGGTTTACACATTCCTGGGTGCCATCAGCCATCGATAATTTATCAACATGCTGATGACACCACACTCACATTATCTGATATAGAGTCTGTACATGCAGCTTTGAAGACTGTTGATATTTATTGTTCTGCTTCCGGTGCCAAGATAAATGTTGAAAAGTCAGCGCTCATGCTTGCCGGTAGTGCCGTTTTGGATAATGATGTTGTTTTGCCTGTAAAATTGGTACAAGGGGCTGCTAGATTTTTGGGTATTTATCTTGGCACCAATCATTCTCAGTGTGAGCTCTTAAATTGGGAATCTAAAATATTTAAAATTGAAAAGTTATTGAATATGTGGCGGCAACGTAAGCTTCATTTAAGAGGCAAAGTATTGGTGGTTAATACACTTTGTTTGTCTGTATTATGGTATACCTTACGGGTTGTTGAAATGCCAGATTGGGCTTTACAAAAGCTTCAAAAATGTGTCAGATCCTTTATTTGGGATGGGAAAACCCCTTTAATAAAGTATAATTCATTAATAGGATCCAATGAATGTGGAGGGTTAAATCTTTGTGATATAGCATCGAAAGCAAAGGCCTTTAGGCTTGTTTGGCTGTTCAAATATTTGCAATGTTCTGACAACACGGTTTGGAAAAATCTGATGACGTACTTCCTGAAGAAATACCATAATTATTCATTAACATATGAATTACTTTTTATTACTTATTCAAATCAGTATTTAAAGAAGCTACCCCCCTTTTATCACAGTATGTTAACAGCATGGGATGAATTTTGTAATTATAATCGTAATGTAGTAGCCACATTTAATACTGTCTTAAATCAACCCATTTTTGATAATCCCAATATTGTTTTAAGTAAACCAATATCTTATTTTGAGAATTTTATCAAAGCTGGTTTTGTAAAATTATCTGATTTATCTGTTTGTACAAAAGCTGGTTTTTTATCAACAAATGAAATTTTTGATGTTATTAATAATGTTGTTCCCCTATCTATTTTTGGTAAAGTTTTACATAAGCATAAATTGTTAATGGAGGCTGTTCCTCTGGAATGGGCTGATATAATAACAACTACTTATGAAACTGGCGAAAAGGTTGATTTTACATTTATTATTGATGATACTGAGGTTGATATAACCCAATTGAACACTAGATCTGTATACACGGTTTTTAGGGATAGAAAGTTTAAGTTCCCAACTTCTCTTAAGTTTTGGGAGTCTTTAGGTTACGTTATTGACTTAAAGCCAATAAGTTTGACTGTTTTTAACTCTTTTAAATGTGCTGAAAGCATTGATGTTGATTTTAGGATTTTAAACAACATAATATGGACAAGATACAGATTAAATAAAGTTAGAATTATTGATGATCCTCTATGTCACCTTTGTACTGATCATGTTGATGAAACTCTTTATCATTTGTTAATTGATTGCGCATCTGTTAAGTCGTTACATGACTTTAT